>JANBPK010001194.1:0-152709 GCA_027579435.1 Candolleomyces eurysporus
TCACGAACCTCAGTAGGCTCAGCGTGGTTAAAGGGAGGCTGGCTCAGCTTGAACGGAGCTTGAGCCAGCAGAACCAGGGTCAAGGCGACTCGGAGCATGCGTCAGTGATAGCCCGGACGAGGTCGAGCCGATCGCGGTCGTCCTCGAAGGTTCGAGATGGACACGACGAGGTTGTAGTAAAGTCTGGCACGGCTGTCAGTGGAAAGGGTGAAGATGGGGATGCGAGTCTGGGTGGTGGTAAACATAAAGATCGAGATTCCGAGAGGCTGGACGGAAGGGTCAATCATGGCAATGAGGAAAAAGTTTGTAAACAGGATCATCATCGGAAAGACGGTTCGAGAACGTCGTCGCCGCCGCCTGCCTCGTCATCAAACACCGCTAGGTTCGACTCGTTGTTGAAACAAGTCAAGACTACCGCCGATGGGCTACCCAGTATCGCGTCGTCGCCTGGGTTAAGGGCGAATTTGAAGGACCCGGACTCGGATTGGAGCTCAGACGAGGTGCAACAGCAACGTGTCTTGGATGGGATTGCTTCTATTCGGAGTGTACTCGGTCAGAAAGAGGTGGGCTCTGGCGACAGTATGACCATCCAACAAGTTACTTTGGGGCTGGATCGCAGGCTGAAAGGAGCCAACGAAACTCTGAAGGAAGTCAAATCGACGTTACATGTCATCGAGAAACGTTTGGAAAAGGCTCAGAAACAAGGTCCTTCTCCAGGATCTGGTCCGTCATCGGAGCGACACGAAGAGATGTTGCTCCTGTTGAAAGCGGTCAAGGCTCAACTGGTTGCTAATCTTCCTGGGTTAGAGACGAAGATATCTAGAATTGGCGCGCAGCAGGAGAAGATTCTAGCTGGCCACCAACGCGTGCCTGCTTCAGAAAGACCGTTGGACCTGGGACCGATACAAAGGCAATTAGACGATTTGATCAAACTTTCTAGCTCGACACAAGCTATTATGAAGGCTGGTGTTCTCAACAAGGATGTTCATTCAGAGGTAAGTTAATACCTTGGCTCTCGTCGGGCTGTCGCAGACTCAAAGCATTGTGGCAGATTACCCGTCTTATTTCATTGATGGAAGGTGACAGAGCTCATCGTGAGCAGCAACTTCTGCAACAAGCAGATAGTGTCCGCTATCTCAACGAACTCAACACAGTGAGCGAACCATCGTCTTTATAGGGCTAGCCTTGTTTGACTCATAGCTTTTTCATTTCCTACTATCGGAATTCATTTGGAACAGTGGCTGGGAGCTTTCGTCAATAACGGAGCATCCCATATACAAGGTCTTGCCGCGAGCATCGACAAGCTATGCGCAGACCTCGGCCCTGTGACGACTCTAAACGATGGCGCAGGTTCCTCATCACTGAACCTCCTCGATGACGTCCGTCAATTAGTACTCGGAATGAAGGCCAGAGACCAGAATATGGCATCCTTACAGGCAGCCCTTAACGACCTGATAGTGGCAATAGGCTCAGAAACGGGGCACGGCGCTGGTATGTCACCGTCCCTACCTGATATTCTCGCTTGCGCTAGAGCTTGACTGACTGGCTGAGCGTAGGTACCACCGCACTGGCTCGCCTCATGGAAACTCAGACACGGAACCAAGAGAGCATGCTGAAAGCTTTCACAGATGGTGCGCACCCCAAAATACTTTGCTTACGCGACCATAGATCCACGCTGACCGGGTTTGCAGAAATATCTGACGAGATTAAAGGAGAACGCCTTCGTTTCGTGGAGGCAATGAAAGAAGCGACTGCTATCAACGTCCAACGTAAGCAGCGACCCGACTCCAACGACGCGTCCACTGATTAATTCAATCTCCTCCACATTTACATAAAAACCAGTTCACGTAGAGCAGCTGAAGAAAGAAATGGGAAAGGAGGTGTTCGTCATGGCTAAAGAAGTGGAACGACTCCATCGGGACAAACAAGAAGTGGAGTTGCGAATAGCCGACCTTATGGCATTTTACTCCAAGCAACAGCAGGTATCGTCTGGCGCCCAGAATGCAATGCCCTCGATGCAGCCAGTGGCGGACTTACGCATGAAACCGCTAGTGAGTAGCCATGGTGGACACACGACTTCCCGGTCCCATAGGAGGCAAACCACTTATGTAGCTGCGCCGGCGAGACCCTTGCCATTACCAAGAGGAAGCTATTAGTAGTAGCGTATGGCCCCAAGAAAATTGGTATGAATTTTAATATACAGTTAGACATCTATAACCCCTACGTATGGGACTCGTGAGGGCCTGACAAAACGGGCTCAGTGAGAGATGCAGCCGTTGACGCATTGATAGAGCGAGCCGTAGCTGCAATCCGGAAGTTTGTCGGTACGACGGTATGCCTGTGAGAACCAAAGATCAGCGCGGCGCCGTCACGAGCAAATAGCTCTCACTCGTAGTATTTCTGAACGTCTATACCGTCCATGACGAACACGTCACCCTATTCAGTTCGAGAATGAATAGACGTCCAACAGCTTTGAAACGGCAACTTACATGGCGCAAAGTAAAGCTCATCAAGATTCCTCGTTGCTGGCGCTCTTTATCATGCTTCTTCTGGAGTCTGAAGTGCATCATCGCGGGCGAACCGAGGGATAAGCCAGCAACCAATGGACCTAGCCCCACTTCTTCGTCACTGTGGAACTTGATTGCACAGGCGTCAGCACAGCCCAGGTTCTGGACGAGAAACCAGTGCTCCTTACAGCCANTTTTTTGTTTCTCCATGTAGGCAGCGCTGATAGTGCGAGTCAGGATAGACCGCGTTACAGGGAGGAGTGGAACTCACGTCAAGACTTCATTAAACTCTGCGTCTCTGTCCAGGGCTCGAGATGCTAGATCTTCTATGAGTTTTCTGGCCATGACGACAGCACTTGGCGCCTTGTCGAAGGGCACGGTGTTATCCGTTCCACCAACATACTATCATCACGTCAATTCTAGCTTCAAGCCTCGCGAGAAAGGATACCGACATGGTAAGGTTCTCCGGCTACACTGATATATGAGCTTCTCGTATTGGAATATGCTAAAGGACCCACCATTGTGCGAGAAATAATTGGTGAGAAGCGCTCCGCGACCTGGAAATAATCAGGAAAATACTTCCACAAAGAGAAGGGAGAACGATACATTTATGCTGAGGTGACATCAGCATTTAGGGGAAACGATTCATTCAGAGCACTTACCGCACGCATCGGCCAACGTTTGAACGCCAGTTTCCCGCTGTTCGCTTCTTCCTGGTACGTCTTGAAGATGTTGTCGGCCTCCAGCGTGGCACGTCGCGAGGAAGGCTGGATGTGGTACAAACAGCCACTACCGAGTCAAAGTTTCTATCAGTTTGGGCCCTTTGCATAAATATAGCGCTATTACATACCGATCATGAGGTAAGAGGAACGCATCCACTGTGGCAATGGGATTTGAGTTATCGTCAAAGATAGGAAATAATCGCAGCTTCTTCACGCCTAGACCATGGGTAGGTGAAGTCAGACAGAGAGTCGCAGGTGGCCTTGAACAAATTAACCCAGACATACCGGAGGAAGGGTCTATCTCTGCGGAAATAAATTTGCTGCTGCCAGGTTGAGACCAGAACTCATTCGGTTCTCGAATCCTTGCTGGAACACTGTAAACCGTCTTCCAACAACAAAACAGTCAGTGACTAGGAAGCTCGCATTCTGGTCGAAAGGCTTACTCCGCAGCCGACTGTGCTACACTTCCATCTTTGCCACTCGACCCTTGAATAATAATCGCCCGTGAGTTTTTCGACACAATGCGGGACTGGATAGGGAGAGAACAACCTGCAGGATAATCGGCCGCATTTTTCACAGTGAAACCCGCGAGTATGTGCGTGCGAAGTAGTCACCCCATCATCTCGCTTCCTCGGAAGCGGCGGCTTCAGCGTCTCGAAGCCAATGGGCAGAGGACAGGCGGCTCTCAGTTTGAGGAAATCTTCTCGATAATTCAGCTTTTCTGGAAGGTAAGAAAATGGTTGTTCCTCGTCTCCTGTAAATATTTTCCAGAACATGGGACAGGTTGGCTGTAGGCACGCCCATCCCTCTGAATAGACCTGGGGAGAGCCTTTGCCACATTGGTCGCATTCCGTGGAGACAACGTCTGTTGGGTCGCTGTGAATAATGCCCAGTTTCAGTACGAATCCAAGAAATTATCAAAAGGAATGACCTGTCTTCCTCCTCCCTCAGATCACCCACTTCACCGACTTTCACTAAGGGTAACGTTAGTGTTAAAAAGGGGTAATGACTCATACTGTAACATACCAGGTGGCGCATCCTCATCTAGGTTTAGTTCCTCTGCCTCTGAATGAAACCAGATCTGAGAAAGCGAACCATGACATGAGAGTAAAGTATCTTACTCCCGCTCTGCGATAGCCACCAGGGCTCTCCCTTAAAGAGTCGTCAGCGTCGAATTAGCGCTGGAGGAAAAAACTGACAGCGTACCTGACGTTCACACCACTGAAACGCAAATTTATATTTCACCACGCTTCTTTCACCAGTCCTGTCAGTTTCATATTCCGCTTCATCGGGAAATCAGTTTCTCTGAGTCGATGATCCGGCTGAGATGAAATATCTTACCCCAAGCGTCAACTATCATGTAGAACCCCAGGACCGCGTACGTTACATCCAAGGCGGAAAGGTCGTAGGGGAATAGGGCATATCGATCGTCTATCACCAGGGCAATCGGGCGCTTTTCACGGTACGTCTTGAGAAGAGCCCTAACGGATTTATCATCTGACTTCTGGTCCTCTGCGGGGCGTAGTGAGGATTGGCCTTTCTCGCTGTGCACACTGGCGGCTCGTCCACCACTGTTCGGTGAGATGTAAGAAAAAGTGAAGAGGTTCTTGAAGGGAGCTTGGTGTGGCTTACCCATGGGAGATGATCAGCCTTCCGTCGTGCTTGAATACGTCGCGTCTGGAGTAATGCAGTTATATGAAGGCAGTATGGTGGGTAAAAGAAGGAAGATAAGTACCTGGCCCCGAAGGCACTCAGTAGGTACCCCTTGGCGATGTCGCTGGTATAGTAGACGCCTCCTTGATAGCTTCGAAACCACTCGAATGTCTCACAAACTTCTTGACGGGCCTGTATCAATTTTACATGAGCAGAGAAACCACAGAAGCCACTAGTCACAATACCTGGGCCCAAATCGGGGGATAGGTGCTCAGAGGGATAAGTGGTCTGAAGGGAGGCAGGTCTGGTTCTGGCGCGATATTTTGGGGAACTACAGCAGGCGCAACCGTTGCCCCAGCCATAGGTTCCATATCAGGAATAAGCGGGCGCCTATGCTCGTGAGCACTTGGGATGAGCACAAGCTCTAAGTCTTCAGGCTTGACCATCTGCATGCTCTCTAAGTCAAGGTTGAGTTCAAGGTTGAGGTCGAGGTCTAAAGGCTGCGGCCTTGCAGCTTTGACCTCGTTTGATACTTTTTTGCCCAATCCAGCATCATCCCGGGAAGGCGCTAAGTTGACCAGGTGATTCCATTCAGTCGGCAAGATCAGAGTCACCATGTTCTCCGCGAATCTCGGAGATGACTCTGAAGGTTGACGTTCATCATGAGGAGGCCTCAGTGTTTTCGGACCATCCTCCGAGAGCTCTGTTTCTCCTTTTTCTGAAAACAGGGTCGAAGCCGTTCCCACAGTTTCCGCCATAGTGGTCGATGAACCTGGCGAAGAGCATCCCGAGGGTTGAGCCGGGAGATTATCGAACGCATGCACATTTTCGGGAGATTGAGTTCGTCTCTTCTTGTTCTTGGAAAACTTGAGCGACGCCAGCGACTGTGAGGGTCGTTTCCCTGTAAGCAGCGACGGTGACATGTCGACATTGGCCATTGGTACTGGAGCGTGGATGAAGCGCGAGAGTCCCTCTTCCGCTGCCAACCGGTCCTGTTCCCGTCGCCACACCCTATCCTCGTGCCTTTGCTCCTTTTCAGCGTGTTCCGAGTCGTTCTGCGCCTTCTTTTGCCTAAATCTGGACCGTAGTTGAGAGTCGAGGGGTGGAGCTAGCTTGTGAGTGGTAACAGCAGGTTTACATCCATCATGTACAAAAGAATCAGAACCAGGCCGATCCGTGAGACCTAGATGACCTGGACCATGATATTGATCCAGCGCTAGCGTCGGTGCCGCTGCGGGCACTTGCTTGACATTTTCATAACGTCCAGGCAAAGGGACGTTCCGCTGGTATATCGGCGGCTGTGATGAAGGCACTCCGAGCGTCCGAGTCAACGGATTGTGTCCAGGGAATGGGCCCGAGTGGCCGTAGTAACGAGACCGCGGCTGCCATCGTGGGTGATACCCACGAGTATCTTCAGTTCTCATCCTCTTGTCTGGGCGCTCGTTATGTCCATATATCTTGCAGTGAGGCTGGTAGCTCTGTGACATCATGGAGCTTTCGAGTCTTTTTGAGTCGACAGAGTTCCGATTATTTTCTTCGCCGGAATCCCCAATACGTTTTCCTCGCCGGCGGGTATACGTCCTTCGGGATGGCTTCTTGGGAAGGTTGTGCACTTGACGTAGGCAGGGTCGAGTAGCCTTCCCGGGAGACGGGGCGCCAAGTAGCGTCAGCGCGTTTCTTGGCCCGAAGAACAATAGGCGCCAGTAAAACTCGAGGTAGAGAGTGTGTATGTCGTTGATACCGCTGCTCAAGATGATTTGCTCTTCCGAGAGAGAAAATTCAGAGAGCAAGGAGCGTTTCCAATGCTCCACAATTGAAGACTGCCATTAAATATACGACTGAATTGCCCCTCTTTTGACAATAACGTCAATAATACGTACTGTGCGTGCCTCTTCCTTCCACTTGTCAGAATACTGTCGGAGCTCGCGCAGGCGAACGTTTCTTTCTTCTTTCGTTTCCGAGCTACTGGAAGGAATCGCTGGGGCTAAGTCCAAGAGATGATAGTCATCGAGAGACGGTTGATCCCAGTCCAGTACGGAAGCTTGGGGCGGGACTGAGCATGGCCCTCGATTGACCGTCGGCGCAGCGCGTAAAATATCCCCACGGTGGTCCATACTGACCAGGGGCAAGCAAGAAAATGTGGGTTGCGGGCATTCTCATCGTCAGGTTTTTGTCAAGGAGCATAAGCTTTGATAAGTTCAAATTCTCATTTGCGGTCCTGAATGGAAGCAGCCCGTCATGGACATGTCCGCCCGACACGTGCACCGCGATCGCCACAACTGGACAGCAACCCTGCACAACTTGGATAAATTCAGCTGGATGGGAGAAATCCATAGCAAAATGATATGTGTAATAGGGCCGCAGGAGACCAATCTAGTGAAGCCAGGGATGTATATTGGTCATAAGTTATCTATAGGGAGGGTGATCACTTGGCGAGAGCGTGTTGCAGGGCCTCGTACACATCAGCCTCGATGCGCGCCTCGGTCTTCTCCTCCTCGGTGCCGTTGCCAGAAGCGATCTTGCTGGCCTCAGCGAGGTTGGCGCGAACAGCCTGTCTACGTGTCAGCCAGTGTACCTCCGAAGGGAACTATGACGGCGTACCTCGGGCGAGAAATCCTCCAAAGGTGCAGCCTCAATAACGTTAATGGTAAGCTTGTTGTTGGGGTGCACTGTGGCAAATCCACCAGAAACTATACGCAATTGAAAGACGAACATGAGCACCCAGTTGGCTGCAGAAACCCGGGGTATGACGCACCGAAGATTTTTTGGCTTCCCGTCTGTTCAATGACCTCTACGACACCTGGCCTCAAAGCTTCGATTGAAGGAACGTGGTTGGCGAGGATACCCATGTCTCCAGACTCAGCAGGAATGTTCACTTGCACGACTTCCTGCGCCGTGAAGAGCGCCTGTACAAAATTTGTGAGTCCAACGCGGTTGCTGGCGAATATTGGGTTGGTTGTACCTTGTGGGGGAGGACGAAAGAGAGCCTGAGCTTGTCGTTGACAGCCTCAGCATAGCCGCGACGACCAAGGACAGCGGGTGCTCTCCGTGCAACAGAAGACAGGATTCGGAGGGAGGACATTTTGGTGAGCTGGTCGAAGAATTCGTGAGGGGACGGTTGACTACCTCGGCCAATGCCGGCACGGACAGTCTATTCGAGCCGTGGGAATTCTTTGATGGCTTTGCCGCTGCCGAGTTCCTCGTTGATAACCGGAGCCAGAATTGGGTCAGAGTTTGGTCTAGGTAAGAGTGCTCAAATTCAATAAATAGTTGTACTTTGATATACATGTTCACTGTCTAAAGTCCTATGGAACCCCCATCCTTATTTCCTCCAGTATAATATTCTGGTAAAAGATCCGGTGCTTTCCTAACCCCTCGCTCACTAAAGTTCAAGCAATGGATCAGGAAGAGTTCGAAGGGAGAGAGCAAAACACTCACATCTCATCTATGGCCACCAGCAAATCGAAGTTGATCTCTTGAGACACGACCGAGTCCTGCTTGTAATCAGGGTGTGACTGCACAAAGTTGCGAATCCAAGTCGCAGCGGTAAGAAGGGATCCTGCGAAGCAGAGCGAATTAGCAATGTAACTTAAGACCAAGGTATAGCTACTCCAACTCACCATCTGCCCGACGACGGATCAGACCCAGATACTGCTGAATCTTCTCCATCTCCTGAGGTTCAATATCAAGGGTATCGAGGTATGCATTGACCAAGCCTAGAAGACCCGGGAATTCTGGGCCCTGGAAAGCACAGTCAGTTTTCATATAACTCATCCACATCTTCAAATACCAACCTTGCCATTAATAATCTCGTCCATTGTCATTTCCACGAATTCTTCTTCAACGGCATGCCCATTAACGGCAAGGAATGCATCCTCTGGTGGAGGTACGGCTTCGAAGCAGTTCCTCATCTTCTTATCTCTCTTCTTCGAGCCGCATTCACAGGGAGAACTAGAGCCTGAGGAAGCGGCACTGCTTCCAGGAGCGTATACATTCTTCCTGAAGTAGAACCGACCCTGCCTCGACGCATCGCGCTGTTGAGCTCTAGACATATTCTCGTCCACCTACAATCCACAGGTTAGATTAGAGAAAAGCGTTGAAACGAATTTTGACATACTTTGGAGATAGGCAGGTAGGTGTTCAGATTGAACGACATGATCGCGCGTGAAAGAAGAACGACGAAAACAGCGAATGCCGCGTTTTCAAAGTCGGTTATCTGCACTTCCATGCTTCGGAACTCTACTCGCCAACCTATAGGAGAGCCTGGTGGGGGTGGCTTGAAACGTAGAGTTTGCCAGTTCGTTGATTGAAGGTTCTGAAACAGGAGACAATGTAAATGCTGGCCCGAAAAGTGTAAAGGTAAGCATACCTCGAAATGGTCACTACTTATCGAATCATCCTGGTCGATAGTCTCCGAAAAAATGACGAGAGGATCACGGATGAACAGATGAGCGATATGTTTAGCCAACAAGGCATCGATACCTGAAGATTGGTGTTCGGTACAAGGGTCGTGTTAGATGACAGAAGAGTCACTCAC
Source organism: Candolleomyces eurysporus (assembly GCA_027579435.1). Taxonomy (NCBI): domain Eukaryota; kingdom Fungi; phylum Basidiomycota; class Agaricomycetes; order Agaricales; family Psathyrellaceae; genus Candolleomyces; species Candolleomyces eurysporus. The sequence continues at coordinate 9,420 of JANBPK010001194.1, forward strand.
CATTCTTCAGAAGGCGATCGTAGATAGCCTCGTCGTATGGAACGTAAGTGTCGTTATACTCCGGCCTATTCATCCAGTTATCCGAAATGTACAAATCGACACTGTCATAGCGGGATTTGGGGATGCGGAACCGATCTTCTGGAGACAATGGCTGCGGCACAAGTCAGCAAATTAAACCCCAGGCGATCGAGTGAATTCAGTCGGCACCTTTTCACCACGTTCTCCTGGAGTACGGTCGTCCACACTTCCAGCGATAACATTCCAGCGGCAGTCCACATCAGCCAAGTACCCTCTCCAAATCGGACTAGCACCTGTCAGCGCCAACTAAGGTTCAATATCAATATCATGAGTGTAAATTCATTTCCCAAAATAAGAAAATGCTGACCAGGATTGGGCCAATGGGAATGAGACCGTCGTACAACCGCCTTGCGTCGGAGACGTTGCAAGCTTGGAAAGTCAGCTGGAGGCAACAGCAGCCCATGCCAAAGCCCATAGCATCAAGGTAGATATGGTCAGGTAACGCGGCGCCATTTTTGGCCTCTGTGAGCGCGACGTCAGCGGATGGAATTTGCGTTTGACTGATGGAAGGTGACAAACCTGGATCTTCTGGGTATCGATTCCTATCCCAAGGAATAGTGGGATCAATGAACGGTCTAGGGGTTTTCTCATCTACGAAGATAGGGAGGTTAATCGCGACCTTGGAACCCCTTCGGGTTCTGATGTTCGCTGTGAGTGTGCTGTTGAAGGGGGGTGAGGCACAGCTGCTGTTCAGAAGCGAAAAACGCTTACGGGAACCGAGCATGAGGGTTTGTAATCTCCTGGGGAAGGAATAAACTATGGCTGGAGATAGCATCTGCGGGATCATAGTAGGGTTCTGTGAATTGCCCCGGGGCACCTAGCCGAGGGAACGAGGTGAAAGTTAATGGAACTTCGTTGGGGTTGAGGTGTTTGCGGGCGAGGGTTCGTCTGGCATCCCTTTTCGGTACTTGTCTATCAAGAGAGGCTATTGACTCACCTATAACGCATGTTGCCCTCTACCGAGAGAAGGTCACCGATAGAGCCCGTATAAGGGGAACCAGGGGTGGACTCCAACATGTAACGACCGTATTCTGGATGAAAGGTCGGCGGAGAAATGCTTGTGGACTGTTTAGAGGGGCATTCGATCATCCAGCAAGGGGGACATACTCGTCTGGACAGTCAGCACAGATGCCATCGACGATGTTGCTTAGCTTCGCCAGGATCTCGGTCTGGCGCAGGGAGAGCTTTGCATTCTTCTCCTCGTTGTCGAATGTGACAACCATATATTCGATCTGAGACGAAACTCGTCAGGCGGTTTCAGACGCCGGAAACCTGCCAGCTCACCTCGTCGCCCCAGAGAAGCTCGTCGCCTGTGCGATCCTTCAGACGCTCCCAGATATGGAGAAACTGGGTGATGCCATGGGTCCGGACATGGTCTGCATACTTCTTGGCTTCGTTCCAGGGGAGAGGTGTTCCAAGTGCCAGAAGGCCCATCGTAGGGAGGAGTGAGAAAGAGCCCGGTGGGCAGGAAGAGGGGATTAGAGGAACTGTCCGGAGGGTTGTATCGTAATTAAAGCGAGTCTTTGTAAGAGATGGATTGGAAAGAAAACATTGATCCATGACTTTGACGGAATCAATGGGCTTCCGGCCCGGTCATACTAGAAATCCTCCTGCCCTGTCTGGCTTTCGCCCCCTCCATGTCCACGGTGGCGGCCATTCGCTTATGAAGCAATTCTTACTCACAATTGCGCCATGAATCATCCATCCCTCTTAGGCGCTCGTGAGATCAAAATCAAATTGAAATCCTAACTCGTCATAGTCTATTCCCAAGGAAGTATATCTCTCGTTTAGTAAGACAGAAAACGGCGCGCAGCAAGGTACGCCACGGAATCCCAGGGCATCCCCGACCCATAGCGCATGCTGTTAATCAGCTAGCTATCACGAGGTCATCCATTGGCACCGTTGGTAGCCCATTTCAAGCAAATCTTCAGGGCCAAAAGGACGTGTCGTAACGATCTCGTCCAAGCCTCTTCTTGATTGAATTGAAGCTTGACGGATACATCTCCGATCTTATCCTTGACAATCCTAGAAAACAGTCAATAGGATCCAGCTGAGGGGAAGGTGCAGACGAACTGATGGGGAAAGTCGACGCCTGGATCCTGGGTCTTGATATGATCCATAAGGTGCTTGAGGGAATCGAGAAAAGCTACCATTGCAATGTCGAACCTTCGGTTGTGAAGAAGACGGCCAAAATGCAAGTCTCCGGACCCGTAGAGCTCGTAGCTGGCCTTGTCTCCGGTCGTTTTCTCAATTCGAGAGAATGATCCCATAGGGATGAGGCGGTAGCTACGCGGTGATCAGCACTTGTAATACATTCAGGTGGACCTTATAATGGCTCACTTTTCGAAGGTGTAATCCAGCTTTCTGGCGATAATGTACAATAGCAGTAAGGTTTGACCCCACGCTGCATTGATCTCGGCCCATTCGACCTATGGCGTATATCAGTGTGATGCCCAAAAGTGAGCTTCCTGAACTCACAGGTACACCAGGGACGCGCCCAAGACGAAGGCCATTGATCGTGCCAAAGACGCCATCGTGGCCAATACAAAAAGCATCGTTGTATACATTCGTCTTCTCCAATCGCTCCAGGGTGGCTGCATCGGCAGCGTATGCCGCACGTAATGTGGCCAATTGCGCATTCTGTTGTTCCACAGCAAGCAGCTGATCATTGTGAGATCGCCAGAACCTGCCAACCAATATTCGTCAAGCTATTATGAACGGACGGAGGCAACCCGAATACTCACTCTGCTTCTTCGGCTTCTAAAGCTTTCTCGTCTAGCTCGAGTATTCGCAGCTCTTCATCCAACAGGTCCCGTTCCCGTTCAGCATCCCGGAGCTGCTCGATCGCTAATTGCTCCTCTTGACGAAGTTTTTCGATCTTCTTGAGAGCCTCCTCCTTTGTCATGCCCTGCGCCTCTCGTTCACGCTCTTTCCTCACCTCCTTCTCAAACGCGATGTAGCCATCCCTTTCCTTCTTGGTCTCCTCGAGTTGCTTCCGCAGATTCGTAAGAAGTATTTGCGTGCACTCTGCGCACAGCGGATGGTCTATTTCTGTCCTCGTAGACAATAGGTTGAAAAGCCGTGCGGTTGAGCGCAGGTGATGTGAGAGAGGTGATGGACTGTCTGGCTCTGGATCCACTGGTTTCGCAGCGGGTGGATTCTGCGCGACGGTCGTATCATTCCTAGCCTTCGGTGCATTACTCTTCGCCCTTGCCGGAGGCCCCGGCGGCGGTTGAATTGCATGAATGACACTATCTTGCAGGACGACGAAAGATTCATTCGGCAGGGGTGCGCTCCTTTGTGGCTGCTTTCCTTGGGCACGAGGAGATAGTGGAGGGGCTCCTGTGCTGACAAGCGCAGACGACTTGGTTCTCTGCCATGAAGACTTTGAAGATATCGAATCTTGCCGCTGAGAATCTCCAGATCCTTGAGAATATGGTGCCGAGGAGGAAGGCAGCGTCGCAGCAATCATGTCATACGCCGAAGGCGCGAGATCAATGAGAGAGGCATCTAGCTAGCATTCCGTTTAACTTTTTAGTAGCAAGACCCTGAGCACTGTAGTACGCACCTGTAAAGGCTCCTTACATTGCTGGCACACGATGCCGTAGCTCATCTTTCAGAGTGCGTCAGGGGAAGGGTTCAAGTTGCAGTGACTGGTGACTGAGCTTGTCGGTGAGTGGCGCTGCTAATGAACCGGCCCGGTCGAGAATTTGGCCATGTGCTCCGAGCGCTGCGAGTCCGTTGCCCGGACTGAGCTTGGACTTTGTTCATGAACCACCACATCGGCGACTTTCCTGCTATGCAGACTCCAGGGCTTCCCAACCAATTATTGTGCACGCTTTTTCAAGCCATATAAAAGGTGTAGAAATCCTAACGGCCGTGTTTGACCTGAAACATTAGAAGCACAAATTTCTGCATAACCTGGGCCTGCTGTAACAACCACTATATCACCTACAGGATCAAAACCTTGTCTCGATCTTGGAGACGATACTTCGGGTGTCAAGCATAATCTTGCTTGCCAACATCCCAGGTGCGCAGTCGGCACGTCACTCACCACTGGTATTCATCTTGGGACTATTGGTGGGTCAACGCGGACCGATGCATCTCTTTCCTTCTCGAAATGAAATTTTCCCAAAGACGCAGCGAGCAACACGTTGCAAGGTATTCTATGTCCTGGTTATTTGAATCCGACTTGGATCGCCAGTGGAGCCACCACAGTCAGGTGAGTCAGACTTTCTCAATGCTGGATGCCGACGCATTCTCACTGCTAACGGAAATTAACTCTAGCACTTACCTTGAGGCTCTTTGTGGTGATTAAGTTCTCTCCTGAGACAGAGCGCCATCTCCATCACCGATTCTTCTTGAACGATGAACGCCTAATATCCACCCGAAAGCTTGAAGGCTGTGGATCACCAATTCAGACGTCCGATGGCTGAAGGAATCCGACTACCTGGACCACCAAGTATAGGAAATGGAATACACGCCCCAGGCATAGGCGTCATGAAATATTCCTCCTAACTGTCGTCACATTCTGGACAGCTATATAGGCTTACGGAGTGGGAAGCTCAGTAAGATCTCCTCTTCCCTTCCCCTTCGTCTCTTCGTCTTTCCCTCAACCCACTCGAGGTCCAGTGTCTCTCACATATTCATCTAATATCTATCCCTTTTCAAGGCAAGTCTTATCTACTCTGTCCGACTGCATTTCACTGACAAAACTCCAAGATGTCCACTCCTATATTCGCGTTAATTATCGGAATCGATAGCTACAAGTCGGGTAGCATCTGGAACCTCCACTCATGTGTCGACGATGCAGAAAGGATACGTCGGTGGCTACTGCACGACCTCGACGTTCCAAAGGATCAAATCCGTCTCCTTTCTGATAGTCAAGCCTCCAAAAACAACATTGAGGACACCTTCATGGAGCATCTCGTGAACAACCCTTCCATTCAGCGGGACGACCCCATTTTGATTTATTTTGCCGGCCACGGGAGTCGATTGTCTGCGCCCAAGGACTGGTATCCCGGCATCCGAAAGCCGAGGACGGTCGAGGTGCTGTGCACATATGACTTTGACTCCAAGGACGAGCATGGCCGTATTTCCGGGATTTCGGATCGCTCCATGAACGCCATGCTTAGGGAGCTCGCAGCAGTCAAAGGCGACAACATCACCCTCGTTCTCGACTGCTGCTTCACCCCATTCCAAACTCCAGAGAATCTCCGTGAACGTAGTCGAACCCGTTGGACGCCACCAAGTCGGGCTCGATCCGAAGACCTATGGCGAGGCCTTTGGCCTGGAGCACGCGCACTCCCCCAGCACTCGCAGTTCGGATTCCTCGAGCCATGCCCAACGACCCACGTTGTCGTCGCAGCGTGTTCTCCGGGTCACATCGCGACCGAGGGCAAGGAGGGAGGCAGGCTCACTGCTAATCTTCTGTACGCCTTCTCCAACTTGACTCTTCACCGCACGACGTACGCCCAGCTATTGGATCACCTGAACCACCACGCTGGCGAAGGTCAGCACTTCGTGTGCTTGGGCAAGAACAAGAGCCGTGTCATCTTTAATGACGTCCCCTTCACCGTCGATCGACAGTTCCTGTCCGTTACGTCCGGCAGAGGAAGAGATTTGCGAATCGAAGCTGGGAAGATACACGGCATAATGGAAGGGACGGAAATTTCGCTCCACGTCCACAACTACAACTGCTCCAAAAACCCTGCCTTCGCCGTCGCCGTCGTACTCAAGGTCTATCCAACATGGAGTTTGGCTCGGGTCAAGCCGCAGTCGCAGGACGTTCAGGTTCCCAGATGTTGCTGGGGTCGAATCGCTCGCTGGAATAATCCCCAACCTTTCCGTGTCAAGCTCAAGTCTTCGGTTGCTTCCTTGACGCGAGTCTGGAAGCTCAAGAAGGATATCCCTCTGGATTCAACGAGAACACTCAAGTCATCTGGCATCACCATCGAGCGTGTCGAGCATGCGAAGCAGGCGGACATTTCTCTGACCGTTTACAGGAGAGACGTCGTTGTAGAACGTAACGACAGCAGCATCGTTGGGAAGCTCGGCGAACGTGTAGTGCGAATCGAAGACACGAACCCGATCAAGGTCATCAACGACGCCGCGCGCTTTAACCTTCACCTTCAGACGAACAACCCGGAGAAGCCGTTGGAGAACGCTACGCGCATGGAAGTATACAGCATCGATGCGGACACCTTAAGCAAAGTAGGCGGCAATCTTCTTCGAGACGGACGAGCGGCGATTCATTGCAACTATAATCCTATTTTTACAGTGATACTCACGAACACGTCGAAATACGACCTATGGCCCTATATCGTATCTATGGATCCAAACACCTACGCCACCCATATGATTTATCCACATCCGGAAGAGGAAGAGCAGTATGCCCCGTTACCTGCAGGTGGTATACTGGAGATTGCTGCTAACTGGCCTGAACCTGAAGGGGACTGGCACTCGAGGAAGCATTGGAGGGGACACTCGGGGTTCCTCAAGGTTTATTTCGTCTCAGCGTCTGTTCATCTGAACATGTTTGAACAGAGCGCGAGGCCGCCGTCTGCGCTTGGCTTTCCTTCTCGGTCTTCTATGTTTATGGACGCCGCTTCTACGACTTCATCTATTCATACGCTTGTGCATGTCTGGGATACGATACTGACCCATGTTTCCTTTATTCCTGGATTTGATTCCTCGAGCTAGTGTTTTCTACAGTCCTCTACTCCTATCGTTATTCCTGGCTATATAATATATAACGTAGACTCGGGATGTAGTATATATTCACCATCACCTATGCATCTGTTCATTACCTTTGCTTCTTGTGAGAGTGAGTTGGAAACGTTACCCCCTCAACAGCTCGGGTTAAAGACGCATGATGACGAAGTGCTGCTCTCACACTTCACCAGGTGAGTTGGCATATTTTACAGCTAATTCGTGAACTGTATAAAGCGAGACAGGTATGAATTAGGATGAAGGTCCTTGGGCGTGATCTGCAATGACAAGGGGCCGAGAGGGATTTCCAGGCCTAGAGCTATCAAGGGTCATCAGGATTCGACTTCAAGTATCTTCACTGGATATGGCCCCGAGCGAAAACTTGCAATGGGCAAATTCGAGGACTTGAACACGCCCATGGAAAGGTCGTGGCCCGCCAGACAAGTCTCGGCGCCTTCGCTAAGTGTCGAATTCGTCGAGCCCCACCCAGGAGGATACACCACCTTATTATCCTGAATGGTGCAGAGTTTGCACTCCACGCAAAATAGAGGACTGGGTATTGGGTCCCCGAACATCTCGGATTCCTTCAAATATACTGTGGCAAGGGACTGAGGTTCCACGGCCAACCACCCAGTCTCGCAACTGTCTTCTTCTTCCTCTGAATGTTTCTCAATTTCGTGGTAAATCTATGAGAGAGTCAATTCGAATCTAATGCTTCCAAACGACGGAGAGTTCAAGACGTACCGCGCTGCGCCAGTTCATGACAAGGCGATTACATTTTTTGCGGGATTTAGGGTTGGCCTTCGCCCGACACCTCACGCATTCCACTCTCTGGTTATCCCTCTCGAGTTGTTCCCAAGTGACAGTGTCAGGGTCTTGACCCAGAGCGCCGACAATAGCCCGTGCACAGCGAGAAGCCTGCTTGTGAACCCCCACTTGGTCGGCTTTATCGAAAGAATACGGGGTGCCCCTCCTATAGGGCCGGAAACTGCTAGAAGTTTGGCGACAGCGGTGGGTGTAGACAAAAGGATGTACCATCAGAATGGAACATCGTTGGCAGACTAAGATGCTCGTTGCTCGATAGAGGATGGACCTATCCGGAACTTTCTCTTTTTCTTTGCCCTTTGTGCTGGCAGTGTCTGCTGGCGCGGTTCCCGTCTTTTCGGACTCCAGGAGTAGGCCCAGTAGAACCCCAGCAACATCCTCTTTCCAAGATTCGATGAGGTGGGGCATCGCATCCAAATGTGCGAGAAAGTCGCCTTCCGTGAGTGTCTGATCTGCTGGCGTGTCGTAAATGAGACTCTTGAAAGGCTCCATTTTTGCGACCTGCTGAGGCCACGGGGCGGGAGTCTGGACATTGCGGTTGTGTGAGATGTAATAATCGTACAAACGATGAAAATCTTCCATTCGATCGACGATGAGGCGAGCTCTGTCTTCTTGTTCGAAAGCTATCTTCAACGATTCGATTGTATCAACAAGCATGGGCTTAATGGCTTTCCAGTCTATAAGCATGACATCAGAGAGGAGTTTAATTAGAATTAGTTGGATGTACTCACCTTCTTCAGTGAGTGGGTCGAGGCCGTTTACGCCTGGCACACTTTGGACCTGATTGACAGTGCGCGTCTTGCAACGGTCTATAATCGCTTCATATCCTGGTCATCGAGAATTAGCATGATAACTCTAAAAGACACAGAATTCAATACCTGGTTCTTCTTTGATGAGTCTTTCCAAAATCCTAGGCAGTTTCATAGTCAGTCGACCAAGGTGAGTTTGAGAATGGCGAGAGGGGCAGCACATACTCTTCTCTGCGAGCTTGGCGCTTGGCTTCCATCTTCGTCGACGTGAACAGTTTCACTGCTTCCTCCCAAATACTAAGAGCTTTGCACTGGGGAACAACGATAGTGTTGGAGGTCAGATCGTTTGAAGATGCTCCAAGAAAGCGTCACATACCGTTTCTCGCCTTCGAGTGAGCTTCCCCTGTTCTTGAGAAACCCATTCTTCATATCGTTTTTTNGTTACCGCGCGCCATTTTGCGAAGTTCCTTCCCCTTCTGTTCATACTCTGCTGGCTGACACAGTATATGTTCATCATAGTCCATAGGCCAAGCTGCCGCAGGTCAGCCATTTTTCAGAACTCTTGAGAGTTCATCCTTACATAGATAGTCGTAGGGCTTGGTGTAGGAAGGTACCATCTGGTAGAGTGTCCTCAAACCGGGTCGATTGGTGCGAATTTCAATAAAGCTATTGTCGGCGGGTTAGAACCAGCCAACAGATGATACAACGATTGATTAAATAAAGAAACTGACTTGCGTGACTGTGGCGACAGGCAATCGTCGCAAACACGAAGGTAACAGACCCAAGCATATCGCAGATTCGCGGCGGTGTCGCAAAACTATAGACAAAGACAAAGGAAGAGTCAATTAGCCATGAGCATGAACTGCAGAGTTTGCACAACAGTAACGCACATAACAATTGCCATAGAGCAGGGTAGCATACTGCGGGAGTGTCAAATCATCCGGACAGGGAGGCGGAACAGGGTGCATCGAAGACAATGCCTAGAGAGAAAAACAAACAAGACGCAATGATCGGCAAACACACCGGAAAGGAACTGAACGTGGACCTACAGATTTCCAAATAGTGGAAGCAACAGAACGGTTCAACAGTAAAGCACGCAGGAGCTTGCTCGTTCTAAGAAGCATGAGCAAGCTAGCAGGTTCTAGATGCTTGAAAATCTCTGTGAGGATCTCGAGAGGCAACTCCCCCAGCGGCTCGTTGGAATGTTGCGCAGCGACCACGACTTCATCATCTGGCTCAATTGATGGCGCCACCCTTTGCCTTTTGCATCTCGACTCTGGGCTTGCTGGCCGCTGCACAGAATGGTCCAAATCTGACATGAACGAAGTCTCTGAGCTAGGTGGGAGTAAAGCGGAAAGGAACACGAGGACTAACTGCGACTGCGGATTTGCGATTCCGGCTATCATAGCGGAGATGCTGAGGTGGGCGCTTAACGTAGACTCGGGATGTAGTATATATTCACCATCACCTATGCATCCGTTCATCACCTTTGCTTCTTGTGAGAGCGAGTTCGAAACGTTACCCCCTCAACAGCTCGGGTTAAAGACGCATGATGACGAAGTGCTGCTCTCACACCTCACCAGGTGAGTTGGCATATTTTACAGCTAATTCGCGAATTCTATAAAGCGAGACAGGTATGAATTAGGCTAAGGTCTTTGGGCGTACTTTGCAATTACAAGGGGCCGAGAGGAATTTCCAGGCCCAGAGTTATCAAGGGTCATCAGGATTCGACTTCAGGTATCTTCACTGGATATGGCCCCGAGCGAAAATTTGAAATGGGCAAATTCGAGGACTCGAACACGCCCATGGAAAGGTCGTGGCCGGCCAGACAAGTCTCGGCGCCTTCGCTAAGCGTCGAGTCTGTCAAGTCCCACCCAGGAGGATACACCACCTCATTATCCTCAATGGTGCAGAGTTTGCACTCCACGCAAAATCGAGGACTGGGTATTGGGTCCCCGAACAGCTCGGATTCCTTTGAATATGCTGTGGCAAGGGACTGAGGTTCGACGGCCAACCACCCAGTCTCGCAACTGTCTTCTTCTTCCTTTGAATGTTTCTCAATTTCGTGGTAAATCTACAAGAGAGTCGATTCGAATCTAATGCTTCGAAACAACGGAGAGTTAAAGACGTACCGCGCTGCGCCAGTTCATGACAAGGCGGTTACATTTTTTNGCGGGATTTAGGGTTGGCCCTCGTCCGACACCTCACGCATTCCACTCTCTGGTTATCCCTCTCGAGTTGCTCCCAAGTGACAGTATCAGGGTCTTGACCCAGAGCACCTACGATAGCCCGTGCACAGCGAGAAGCCTGCTTGTGAACCCCCACTTGGTCGTCTCTATCCAAGGTATACATGGTGCCCCTTCTGGATCGGAGCCTGACGAAAGTTTGGCGACAGCGATGAGTGTAGACAAAAGGATGTGCCATTAGAATGGAACATCGTCGGCAGACGAATATGCTTGTTGCTCGATACAGGATGGACCTGTCTGGAACTTTCTCTTTTTCTTTCCCCTTTGTGCTGGCGGTGTCTGCTGGCACGGTTCCCGTCTTTTCGGACTCCAGGAGTAGGCCCAGTAGAACCCCAGCAACGTCCTCTTTCCAAGATTCGATGAGGTGGGGCATTGCATCCAAATGTGCGAGAAAGTCGCCTTCCGTGAGTGTCTGATCTGCTGGCGTATCATAAATGAGACTCTTGAAAGGCCCCATTTCTGCGACCTGCTGAGCCCACGGGGCGGGAGTCTGGACGTTGCGGTTGTGTGAAATGTAATAATCGTACAAAGGACGAAAATCAAGCATTCGATCGGCGATGAGGCGTTCTCTGTCTTCTCGTTCGAAGGCCACCTTCAACGATTTGATTGTATCAACAAGCATGGGCCTAATGGCTTTCCAGTCTATAAGCATGACATCAGAGAGGGGTTTAATTATAATTAGTTGGATGTACTCACCTTCTTCAGTGAGTGGGTTGAGGCCGTTTACGCCTGGCACACTTTGGACCTGATCGATAGTGCGTGTCGTGCAACGGTTTATAATCGCTTCATATCCTGGTCATCGAGAATTAGTGCGATAACTCTGGAAAGACACAGAATCAAATACCTGGTTCTTCTTTGATGAGTTTTTCCAAGATCCTAGGCAGTTCCATAGTCAATCGACCAAGGTGATTTTGAGAATGGCGAGAGGGGCAGCACATACTCTTCTCTGCGAGCTTGGCGCTTAGCTTCTATCTCTGTCCATGTGAACAGTTCCACTGCTACCTCCCAGTTTCTAAGAGCTTTGCACTGGGGAACAACGATAGTGTTGGAGGTCAGATCGGTTTGACGATGCTCCAAGAAAGAGTCACATACCTTTTCTCGCCTTCGAGTGAGCTTCCCTTGTTCTTGAGAAACCCATTCCTCATATCGTTTTTTNGTTACCGCGCGCCATTTTGCGAAGTTCCTTCCCCTTCTGTTCATACTCTGCTGGCTGACACAGTATATGCTCATCGTAGTCTATAGGCCAAGCTGCCGCAGGTCAGCCATTTTTCAGAATTCTTGGGGGTTCATCCTTACACAGATATTCCTTGGGCTTGGTGTAGGAAGGCACCATCTGGTAGAGTGTATTCAAACCGGGTCGATCTATGCGAATTTCAATAAAGCTATTGTCGGCGGGTTAGATCCAGTCAACAGATGATACAACGATTGAATAAACAAAGAAACTGACTTGCGTGACTGTGGCGACAGGCAATTGTCGCAAACACGAAGGTAACAGTCCCAAGCGTATCGCAGATTCACGGCGGTGTCGCAAAACTATAGACAAAGACAAAGGAAGGGTCGATTCGCCATGAGCATGATCTGCAGAGTTTGCACAATAGTAACGTACATGACAATTGCCATAGAGCAGGGTAGCATACTGCGGGAGTGTCAAATCATCCGGACAGGGAGGTGGAGCAGGGTCCATCGAAGACAGTGCCTAGAGAGAAAAACAAAGAAGAACCAATGATGTTGAGCATCACCGCAAACACACCGGAAAGGAACTGAATGTGGATCTACAGATTTCCATATAGTGGAAGCAACAGGACGGTTCAACAGTAAAGCACGCAGGAGCTTGCTCGTTCTAAGAAGCACGAGCAAGCTAGCAGGTTCTAGATGCTTGAAAATCTCGGTGAGGATCTCGAGAGGCATCTCCTCCAGCGGCCCGTTAGAATGTTGTGCAGCGACGACGACTTCATCATCTAGCTCAGTGGATGAAGCCACCCTTTGCCTTTTGCATCTCGACTCTGGGCTTGCTGGCCGCTGGAGAGGGTGGTCCAATCCTGACATGAGCGAGCTATCTGATTTGGGTGGGAATAAAGTGGAAGGAGCACGAGAATCAACTGCGACTGCCGGATTCCGGCGATCATAGCGGAGATGCTGAGGGTAGGCGCCTTCAAGTTGAGTTGAATCGGCAAGCGCCTCTGACCTTGAAAGCCGGATTACTGGGGACCTGGGTTTCTGGACAATACATTCGCTCTTCACAGGTTTACAGAGACGGAAAAGACACTGGTGAGATCCGAAGAGGAGAGGGTAGGCGCTACATGGAGCATTAAGTACATATACCCACATCCAGCAAACCGTAAGGTAGGGTCGGTATCGTCTCTCAATGAGAGCATATTAACGCAACCCAGAGCACGCTTTCCTCTCCGTTCTCTCGAATAGGCAATGGAGAGGGACTGCGTATACCACTTGTGGACACAGGTTCTGCCAGCTTCCTGATAGTAATGGAGCTTGCAGTTGAGTCGGAGTTCTCTGTAAACCCTTGAAATATACCCTTAGTCCAGATCGCGCCATTCTCGTGTAGGAAGGCACTATGCTGGATAGTGCTTTCCAAGTGCGGCGTTGAGCGCGCACTTCAACGGAACTGGGGTCACCATGCCAGCGTGACGTCCTTGCTAAACGACGGAAACAATTGACTTCTGTGTCAGACAGTCATCACAAACATGCATGTAGCAGAACCAAGCACTTAAAAGTCCGTCGATCGGATCGCAATAACAATACTGTGGAAGAATAGTGGTTTGACAGGGATACGGCGAAGCTGAACGGAGTGGAACGTACATGGTAGTTGTAGCCGTAGAGATGATTAGCATACTGTAGGATTTTCAGATAGTCCTGACAAGGAGACGGTGTGGGCTGGGCCAAGGAGAATGCCGGGAGGTGTCTAGCTCAACAGAGAAGCTGATTCGTGTATAGATGCAATTTCAGTATGCCAGAGATACACTGGCATTTGACTCTGAGAGGGGCAGTATTTCTGTATTTTAAAGCCTTTCTGGAGCTCAGTCTTGCGAGTCGTACTGGGGAACGGGGACGTCGAGTTGGCATGAGAGAAGGATGAGGCTCAAAGTGTGCGCCAGACTACGACGCGTGACAATGAATCTCTAATGTCACATCATGTGACCAATACACATAACGCGTCTTGTCACGGACGCCGCTCATTTAGCAGACGTCAACTCCGAGTCAGCAATCGTCTGTCTCCCTCATTCTTTCTCAATGCTACCATTGCAATGTTTTTGAAACGCTATCATGGCACACGAAGAAGCTCCACAGCCCTCTCAACAGACCGATAGCTTGCTTCGGCGGCTCGCTGGTCCCTCGGCGACCAAAGCTGGGTCAGTGCTGCGACAGAGACTGTGACCATTCCAACGGCATGCTGAAGCCTGGCCCTTGCTGTTAGGTTGGCGCTAGACCAAAGTGAAATTAATCGTATTATTGCCGAAGTGTCCAAAGGGTCCAAATTCTACGAAGTGAGTTGTCCCGGGAGCCTGTTCGAAACCAGCATTGACCGTCGGTGCCCTTTAGAATGAGAAGCGTAAAGACAAGGACCTTACGGAGCGGATAGAAAGGCTTTTGAAGCAGCGTGATGAGGCTCTTAAGGGTGTGGATATCCGTGAGTCCCTCTCCGAGCTCAACGAGGCTGCCGTCCTAACTTCAAGCCACAGAGAGAGTCGAAGCTGCTGTCGACCAGATGGTACGTCACTCAACATGAGAGGGTGCGCTCCCTTTCTGACGGTACACAGATAGAGAAAATGGAAGCCGAAAGAGACTTGACACAGCTAATTGTTCATGTCGACATGGATGCCTTCTACGCTGTGGGTTAATGAGCTCACCTCCGCACCACTTGGCCATTTCTCACCATCTTTTCTTCAGAATGTCGAACTCCTGCACAATCCAGGGCTGAAGGGAAAGCCTTTCGGGGTGAGCAATAACAAGTGTGCGATTATGAAGTGACTTAACCGGCGTCAAGGTGGGGAGAGGTGTCTTGACCACCGCTTCATACGACGCGCGAAAGTACGGTGTACGCTCTGGGATGGCCAGTGAGTCAATAAACCAAAGTCCAATGCATTCACAATGCCTGAACACATTCTCATAGCTTTCGTTGCAAAAAAGCTTTGTCCAGACCTTATCATCGTCTCAAACCACTTCCACCTATACTCAGAAATGTCGAATCGAGTCATGGCCATTTTCCGACGTTATGACGACAATATGTGCCCCGCTGGATCAGACGAGGCTTATTTGAAGTATATCTGTTTGCTTCTCTTCGCACAGAATTTTCGCCCTAATAGGTTACCCCAAGTGTGACCGAGTACTGCGCAGAGCATAGTATCACCGTTGACGAATGCGTCTCGCATATGAGGCAAGCTGTTTTCGACGAAACCAAGCTGACTGTCAGCGCAGGTATTGCACCGAATAAGGCGAGTCAATTTTACCTCATCATTTGTTGCTGTGCCTCTGACTATAGTACAGATGCTGGCCAAAGTGAGCTCTCAGATTTGTGGTGCACGCTCAAAGCTAAAAATTGACCACTTCATATATAATAGATTTGCTCGGATAAGGTACGAAACTTCTAATGATTAGGACGCGCAGGCCGATTAAATATCTATGTAGAACAAACCAAACGGGCAATTTAAACTAGAATTCGATGCTCAGGTCATCAGGGACTTCATGAAGGACCTGTCCATTCGAAAAGTCCCAGGAATCGGGAGGGTTAACGAACGGCTGCTCGAGTCGATAGAGGTCAAGGTACGCGCCCAACTTCACTTCGCTCTGTCTCCAGGAATGGGCCTAACCAGATATCAAGACGTGTGGAGATATCTACAAACACCGTGGACTAGTCTCCTTGATGGACAAGCAATTCGGCCTGATATTCTTGTTGCGAACGTACCTCGGAATCGCGTCAAACGTCGTCCAACCTTACGCACGAGAGGAACGAAAGAGTATCGGCGCAGAGCGTACCTTTTCTCCTCTTGACAGCAAGGAAAAGATCTTGGCCAAACTGGAAGAAGTGGCTGTGGAACTGGAGAAGGATATGGAAGAGGAAGGTTGGGTAGGAAAGACTGTGACCCTCAAGTACAAATTGGACACATACCAGGTATTCACGAGGGCCAAGTCGTTTGGTCGCTGGGTGTCCAAGAAGGAAGAGCTATTCAATGTAAGCAAATGCTGGTCCTGTCGTAACGATTGCGTCACTGAACGTTTCGCAGATGGGGAAAGAGCTGCTGCTACCAGAAATGCCCCTGAAACTTCGACTAATTGGTCTACGGGTAACAAAACTGAAGGATCTTAGAGCCGCGTCGGACAATTCGACGGGTATCATGAGGGTATGGCGTTCATCTCGCCATTTGTACGAGTTATTTGCTGATTGTGTTGGATGACAATTTAGTTCTTCGAGCAGGTGAAGACAGGCACAGGCGATGGATCACCTAGAAAGAGACGGAGATTAGACCATGATGATCTATCTGACCAAGAGGAAGAAGACGAAGCCGATACGGAAACCATGCCGGGATTTCATGAGCACGACGAGGACCCAGGGTTCGAATTGCTCGAGGAAGATGACATTCCGGTTGAGACAGCCCCCGTTGCTGGACCATCCAAGCCCCGACCTCGCCCTCCAGTATCTGCTCCAGCATGTTCACCTCCTATCGCTGTACCTTCGGAAGACAAAGCCGATGCAGCAAATCCAAAAGGCAAGACCAGGGCACGCGCGAAGAGTATCGGACCGTACAGCGAAAGCGGCAACAGCATGGATCTTGAGGTGCAGATATCGGAAGCGCAGCCGGAGACATCTAGTTCATCAACATTGGAATGCCCAATCTGTCAAAAGAAGTTGCAGACAGATAATCAGGGTCTAAATGCCCATATCGACTTTTGTTTGAGTCGGGGTGCTATCTGGGATGCTCAGGCCGAGACCATTGGTCCTCCGAAAGACGCCACAAAAGTCAAGGCAAAGGAAAAGGCCGAGATTTTTGGAAGAGACAGCAAAGGCTCGAAGGCTTCTGGAATATTGGCGTGGGGCAACGGGGGCGGCAAGACAGGCAAGAGGAAAAATAGGGACACTTAGAAGGGACACTTTAAAGGGTGGCTATATCGGACTTATACGTTTCGTTGCATGTATTTCTACGGTATTTAATAATAATATTTATTGGAAGGAAAGGCTTCTACTTTCCTCGGTGCAGCTTGAAGGAAGCCTGCACACCCTTCCCTGCCTTGATGTCCCTCATGCACAAGTCATCTACAGCTCTTCCCTTCTGAGCCAGTTCTATCACTTTCTCCTCGAGATCTTTGGGCACACAAACAACACCGTCCTCGTCCGCCAATACCCAGTCACCGGGATTGACGGTAACGGCGGGGAACAGAGAATCCGAGTTGGCAAGAGGTTGAGGGTATTGGGGTTGGAATGTAAGTGGAACGTTGACCTCAGACGGCCGGGTGAAGGGAGACTGTCCGACGGTCGAATGGGAACGAGAATAAACCGGGAAGCCGAGGTCGCGGTGCTCGCCGACGTCCCTGCAGTTCCCCGAGATGACAACCCCTGTTGCTCCTTGCGCGATAGCACCAGCAGACATGAGTCCACCCCATACAGCGCTCTTAGCCTCTACAAATCACAAGCCTTTACTCCGTATTTCCGGCCTTTGAAGGTGGGTCCAAGCCGCGACGTACCTCGAGGCGCGTCGATGACTACGACGTGACCTTCTTTCGCCTGATCCACGAAATGGCCTCCGGTAAGCTTGGGAGCGTCGGTACTTGAAGCTAAAACCATCTTCACGGTGTATGCTGGACTGCAGATTTTACCAGGGGAAATCATATGGATATCGGGTATGTGGCCGCCATGGGGGATGGAAAGCTTGATGAGGGCGTCGGAAACCTCGCAGCTTGAGTATTCAGAGAGCCCAGACGTGGTCCTCGTCGATGTCGATGCCATACGCGCAAACAATGGTCCTGTTCGAAGACGATGGAGGCGAATGAGGCCGGGGAGCGTCATAGGAAGAAGGAAAGGAGATAAGATTAGATTAGATGTAACTGCATATTGCATCCTCCACGTTTTGATCGCTGAAAGCAATAGATATCTACTGCGACCACCGCCGGTGTGCTCCAACCTGAACGCTCACTGTGCTCCATGCCGCCCCCCNTTCTCCCCACCAGCACGACCGCACAGCAACATGCTCGGTATCCTCCATCCAACGTCCACCCATTTCAACAGGAGCACAAGTTCCACATTGGGCTCGTACATGGACGCATCGTGGGCGGAGGACGATGCCTGGGACTCTGCATCAGATTCAGAATCGCCTAAAAGGCCCTCCACGTTCGCTACCACGACTGTGACAAGTGCAGGCAAAATATCACGGACGGCATCGTCTAACTCGACTACAAATAGCGCTGGGAGCATTAGCAGCAGCACAGCCAGTGCAACTGCAGGAAGTCGGCCGGTTCCTGTTGTACGAAAACCTCAAGCCCACCAACAGTTCCAGCATTCACCGACTAATTCATCGTCTTCCTCGAATTTGGCATTTTCATATACCCATGTCAATGCACCGAATCCCAGCTCGTATCCTCCCAAGGGGGAGTTCATCCCACCTCAGCGGGTAGCGGATGCTGCGGACGCAAGTGTTTCCTCCAGCAAACCCAGCGTTGGGTCACAAAAGGGCGGATGGACAATTGTGCAGACGACAGCCGCCGATGAAGCCGCCGACGACTCCCATGGACAACGAGAAGGCCGGGAACCAGAAGAGGACAGCGATCTAATGATTGTCGGTGATATGGAGGGCCTCGATCTCTCGGGCTCTGTGCAAAGCATTGACGACAGTATCATCGCTGACAATCTCTTCAAGTCGAAAAAGAGGAACGAAGACCTCGAAAAGATCAGACGGGACGTGATTGAGATAGTTGCAGGTATGCCCATCATTTGTATTACTTCTGGGGGACATCATAACCTGATAGTTCTCAGATCCCCTCCATGCCATTAGAACTCCTCGAAGGCGCAAAGCCTCCCCAGGTCCATCAGAAAATCCATCTTCATCAACCTCCAACGTCCCACCTCACCTCCAATCGTCCCACTCCAGAGAAAAGTCGGAGAAGCTTATGCGGGAACGTTCAATACGTTCAAACCGGAAAGCCAAGTTTGTGGAATGTCTATCAAGTCAAGACGTCAACATCAACGAGCTCCGGAAACTCGCCTGGGCGGGAATACCGAAGGACCTGCGTCCCATGGCCTGGCAGCTTCTCCTCGTGCGTTTACTTTCCTTCCCGTGTCCCGTCATACATGCTGTCTAATGTGAAGCATATTCCAAGGGCTACTTACCGCTAGCTTCGCCGTCACGAACGACAACTCTGGCCCGAAAACGCGCAGAGTATCATTCAATGGTCGAAACCACCTTTGCGCGGGGACGTGAAGGACTTGACCAGCAAATCTGGCATCAAATAGAAATTGATGTTCCAAGGACACGGCCTGGTGTACGGTTGTGGATGCTTGAGGCTACTCAACGGGTATGTCACTCTGTATTAAAAACCCGGAAATTCGGCGGCTCAGAAGTCGCTTTACAGTGCCTAGAACGAATATTGTATGTATGGGCAATCCGGCACCCAGCCAGTGGATATGTACAAGGCATCAATGACCTTGTAACTCCGTTCTTCCAGGTATTTATGTCCGCGTACATCGGTAAGTCTCCCACATGTAATTATTATCACCCTTCAGTCCAACAAACCGTGACTTTCAGATGAGGATCCAGAAGTGTTCGACCCAGCGCTGCTACCGAAAGCCGTCGTGGATGCCATTGAGGCTGATTCATTCTGGTGTCTTTCGAGACTTCTAGATGGCATTCAAGACAACTACATCTCAGCGCAGCCTGGAATTCACCGTAGCGTGAAAAGGATGCAAGAGCTCGTGGCCCGCATTGATCGTAAGTACATCCCATGAGCACCTCTTCATCGTTTGCTCACATTGTTTGGTTATTATCACTCAGCCACCCTTTCCTCTCACCTCGACTCCCAAAATGTCGAATTCATGCAATTCGCGTTCCGATGGATGAATTGCTTGCTGATGCGAGAAATCAGCGTGCAGAATACCATCAGAATGTGGGATACCTACCTGGCGGAAGGCGCAGACGCCTTTTCCCAGTTCCATCTTTACGTCTGTTGCGCTTTCCTGGTACGATGGAGCGACCAGCTTAAGCACAAGGACTTCCAGGTTAGCATCCTCTTCATTCATCTCTTGTACACCTCTCCTCATCTCTTTGCTTTTAGGACATCATTATATTCCTCCAATCACTACCGACACAAGGGTGGGGCGACCACGAAATCGAGTTACTCCTCAGCGAAGCTTTCGTTCTTAATGCAACATGGCACAACGCTCAGAGTCATTTTAGCGGCAAATAAATACATCGGCATCAACATTAAAGAGCAGGGAGTAGGAAGGCAAGCAGGACAACTAGCATCACTGATATACCCATCAATGTACAATACAATAATAAGGGACGAACTGGGCTGGCAGGGTCAGCAGGCAGGTATTCGGGTCTGGACATGCGTGAAATGGCAGGGATGAAAACAATCAGGGTAACAGTCAACTTTTTGGCCGGACATCCGTCCTGAATCGAACAATTTCTACAAGGGTCCGCGATCTACTTATTAGCGAGACATACGGGAACTACGATTCTGAATAATCAAAGGGAATATGTGTGTGTGTGACGGGGTGCGTGAATGGGAGAGTTACGGGACCACAAATGATCGATGCTATTTGGGATCGGAAAGGGCTTTACTCCTTAGCTTTGATAGCGGCAATCTCCCTGTCGATAGCCTCCTTGAGTTCTTTGGCCTGCTCCTCAGTCCCGACACGTATGCTGTAAGTTTGAGCTGTGCCATTATCGTGACCCACGAAAGTGACCGCCTTCTTGGTTTGAGAAGGTTTGAGACCAGAGTACAGTTTGAAGTTCTATATGGAAAAGTGAGCCACAAGTCCCTCAACTTAAAAGGTGTTGAAGCTTACGATGTTGATCTTGCCCGTAGTACTGTTTCGAAGCAACATTCTCCTTGCATCGGTTTCTTTGTGCTTCTTCAAACGAAGGATACCTAATTGAAGTATTGATTTAGCTTCGTTCAATAAAAAGCAAGAGCTAGAAGTCTCACCATAGCCAATCTCTACCCATCCAGCACCGCCCTTCTCATCGGCCTTCTTCATCCTGTATGCCTTGCTCTTGATAGAATGCACAGACTCCTCATCCTCTTCTCCTTCACCTTCCTCGTCATGAGGATTGGCACCAAACACAGCCGCAACGGGATTGGCAGCCCCATCTTCTGCACTAGCCTCACCCTTTTTAGTACCTTCGTCTGCCGTAGCACTGTCTTCTTTCTTCTTCTCCTGCGAAGGCGCGAAGGAGAAACCTCCACCAGATGAAGAGCCAAATGAGAATCCTGGTTTCGCGTCACCGCTAGAGGCGGCACCAGCTGCTCCAAAGCCAAACCCGACGGGATTACCCAAACTTCCAGAAGAGCTGGGAGGTTTGCCAAACGTGCCAAATGGACTGGACGTCGAGGTCGAAGAAGGCATTCCAAATATATTGCTCGTAGCAGCAGCAGGCTTCTCCTGAACCTCCGATTTGGCTTGGTCACCGAATATACTCTTGGGAGTAGAAGAACCGGACGAAGACGGCGTTAGTGAGAAAGGAAGGGAAGTCGAGGACGTAGATGCGGTAGGTTTAGGGGGCGCTCCAAACGTGAAAGGTGATGTTGTTGATGAGCTTGTGTCTTTAGCTGGAGCACCAAAGGAGAACCCTGTCGAAGTTGACGACGAGCTTGTATCTTTCGCCGGGGCACCGAAAGAGAAGCCTCCCGATGTAGACGATGATGACGAGCCGGTGTCCTTTGCTGAGGCGCCGAAAGTAAAACCTCCGGATGTCGATGAAGACGAAGTGGTTTCTTTTGCTGGAGTACCGAATGTGAAGGGACTCAAAGTTGTCGATGAGGTCGTATCCTTGGGCGGAGCACCAAATGTAAACGATGAAGTTGAACTTGCGGTTGTGCTCGGCTTGGACGCTCCGAGCGAGAAGGGTGAGGGCGAAGAAGACGTCTCCGACGACGAGGGCAGAGTGAATGGCGAGGTAGAGGCCGCTGATGTGGGTTTAAAGACAAATCCACCCGCCGGTGGTGCACTAGAGTCGGAAGAAGTGGAAGCTGGCGGTAGCTTGAAGCCGCCAGTCAACGGTGTGTTCAATGGTGGTGGAACCGGCATAGTAAACGTTTTCGGGGGAGCAGGTGCGGGGGCTGCATTTGAAGTAGCTTTTGATGTCGAGTCCTTTTTAGAATCAAATTCTTTCTGAACGGTCGTTCGAAGGCTTTTGTAACGTTCAAGCAGTTCCGAAATGTCGACGAATGGGTCTTCCTCAATATACTTGTTGATTGCTTTGAGGAAAGAAACGTTCAAACCGCGAAGGGAGCTGTAATATTCCACGGCTGGCTTGTCTTCTTCCGATGAAGACGCGGCAGGCTTGGTCTCAACACCGTTGGAAGCAGTTCCAAGGAAAGAAGCAAAAGTCTTGGCTGTGCTCGAGGCTCCAGCGGTCGTTGAAGGCGCGGCGGCGAGTGTCGAGCCACCAAATAGCGAGGAGCTGCTTGGTGGTGCAGCGTTGGACGCGGCGGTGGAAGTAGATGGTGTAAAAGTGAATGGTTTTGATGCTGCAGCACCCCCAAAGCCAGCAAACCCAGAAAACTTGGACACCGGTGCGGGTTCCTACAACGGAATGGTAAGGTTGAACACCTTTGGTATCAGAATCTGGACAACGTACATCAGCCGAGCCACCACCGGCAGCAGGAGCACTCCACGTCATTCCTGGGGCACTTGAACCGGCAGCAGAAGCTTGAGTCCGTTTCGGTAGAGCACGAATTCTAGTACGGAAGTTAGTATTCCAAAGGACGGTCAGTTTGGATCGAAAACATACTTTCTAGTGGCTAGCACCGATTCATCCGCTCTCTTAAAGCCTTTTCCAACATCATCCCCATCATCCTAACAGGCAACACAAATCAGCAACTCGAACACACTGCACACGAACAAAACACGCACCCCGTCCATGTCTCCGTCATCCTTGATGAGCTGCTTTTCTGCTACGCGCTTCATTGGAGAAATACGCGATTCTAGAGTTGCCCGGTGGCGGCGTCAAAGCAAAAAAGAAACAAAAAGAGTTGAAGCGTCGCGTCGGCGAGTAGACCTGTACAAGGCGGAGGTTCAGTTTGGAATGCAACAAGGACAAACACTGCTGCCACGGACTCATCGATCAATGTCGTTGTTAATGTCATCTCCGAAAGACAAGGCTCTGCAGATTCAAATGAAATTTCGAAATAAGCACACTATCTAACTACAAATACTGAAACAAGAGGTCCTCTAGACTTGTACACGCATAAACATTTATTTTTAGTAGGAAATCGAACCAGGACAGAGAGAGAGGGAGAGACAAAAAACCAAGGAACGTACGTGAAGATATTAGATAAAAATGGGATTTAAAGGAATCGTCAGTATTGTAGACGGAGCGTGTGCGTGAAAGAGTGTGTGTGGTAGCGTAAATATCCTCCAATGAGATAAGAAAGAAAAGAAAAATGCAGATAGGCGAATACTGCTAAGCTGTAGCAGAAAAAGGGAAGAGTCAACGGATGCAAAGCACTAACAATACATATACATATGGGAAATGGCGAAGAAAAGAAAACTTAGTTGAAAGATCAAGCACTATTAGGCCTGTACAGCAGTCGCATTCATGGGCATCACAAACTTCACAGCTTGGTAGAGCACATGCCATCCATTGTGGAGGGCCCAAATAGTCGAAACTAAACAAGGATCAGAAACGGTCACCGTCAGATGAAGAGCATGAACTTACATAGCAGAATAGGCAACCAGAAACGCAGTAACATTCTGTCGTCTAAAGAAAGGCCATCAGCATACTGAGGGTCAAAGTATTAAGGAGGCGACATACCTTTCTTCTGATTCTTTTGCTTTTGCTTAACCACAGGCTGGTAAGCAAACGCATCCACCTCCTGAAGAGGAACAGAAGCATGATTATCATATCCCACAGGTCTGATCTCAGCAGCAACGACGGAGGCACGCCGTGATGTCAGCGAGTCCTTCGACGGCTCATCGAGGGAGACCGCAGACGTCGATGCCACTGAAGTCTGTTCACCGTCCACAGGCTTAGCTGTATAAACGGGCGGAGGCATTTCTTCGACACCCTGTTGTTGTTGCCGTGCCGTTGTCGCAACAGCGAGGGCGACCCACTTCTCCCAAGTAGTCCTCCATTCCTGCGCCGCCCGCATCGCAGTCGTCCCGAGTCTTTGATTGGGTTCGTCCGCAACACCTTGCTTGTCCCCAGAGGAGTTCTCCCCACCGAGGAATGAAGGCCACATCGGCATCATGGGCACGTATACTGGGAACACCATCGGCAGTTGTGGCAGAGCACCCCATGGAACCATTCCAGGGAGACCGGGAAGCTGAGGTGCGGGAAGTTGAGCGAGTGTCCGCTGGATCATCTTCTCCACAAAGGATGCAGTCTGCTTCTCATCCATAACTCCCTTCTCCTCTCCTCCGTTGGCCTCCTTTGCTTTATTGGGCTCAGATTCTTGAGCGGCATCCAAAATACTCGCAGCTGGTGGGACAGGCGGAGGCGAGGCAGCTCTTGAGACGTTCACAGATGGCCTTGGTGTTGCCCTTCTAGATGCCGGCTGGTTCCTTCGAAGTACCCGCCTCCTCAGAGCAATCATCTGCAATTCCTCCGCAGCATCTTCCTCCCCATCACCCCAACCAGCCTCCTCATCCTCAGAGTCGGACGACTCGCTATCCGACAGCCGTGTCGTGATAATGTCATCATAGAACCCTGTTGGCGCCACCTCTTGCGCAGTTTTGCCAAGGGAGTTGACAATTTCGCGGTCCGCTCCGGCTTCAAGGAGGAGTTTGGCACATTCGGCAGATTGGACCAGACCAGCAAAGTGGAGAGCGGTGTATCCATTGCGATCTCGAGCGTCGATATCAGTCCCATGTTCGATGAGGAAGTGAACAAGGGTTGAGAATCCAAGGAAGGAGGCTAGGTGAAGCAGAGTCTGTCCGAGGGGCGAGGGGTACGAGATGGCTTGCGAAATAGGAATGGATGCTGGCGCTTCATCACTATGAGGAGTGTCGACTATTGAGAGGAGGTCGACAATTCGTCTTTCAAGACCTGGGCTCTCGCTGGAAGGAAGCAAAAGAGAGCGAAGGTCCCTTGTTGAAGGTAGGGGAGACGATGCCAATTGCATCATGTTACTGTTGTCGCCCTGAGAGCCAGAATTGTCCGACCCAGCGGTGCCAACGATTCTCATTGCTACATTCTTTGCATCTTCAATCTTGCCTGTCATCTTCAAACCGACAACTTGCAAAGCGAGCTCCATCCTATCGAGAACGAGTTAGTCAATGTTTTGTTTACAGAGAAACGAAACGACTCACAGCGCTCGATCAGATTCATCCAGGTAGGTGAACAGCGACGCAGGAGATGACAACGGGTCTTCTACCTTGGGGAATCCCTCGAACCAGACTGCGACTACTCCAGGCACAGCTCTTGGGGGCAGGACACAAACGAGGGTATTCTCGCTCCATCTTTGCGTAGAACTTGCCGCCACGTCCCCGAATATGCAATTCAGTTGAATCGAGGGATGGAAGTTCGCGCCAAGAACAGTAACCTCGATGCCACCGTGCATTGGGCCTGAGTTAGGAATCAACCGGTGAATCGTGGGTAACTGTAACTGAAGAGACTGGGGCTGTTGTGGGGTGGTGTCAAAGAGCATGTACGGCATTGAATGAGTTTGGGGAGGGATCGGCATTGATACGTTCATGGGGACTGGCACTGGCGCCCTAGTTTCCGGCTGGGCATGCTGAGATATACCCAATACGTCCGGGGATTGGGGAATCGGAGGCTGCATTTCTGGCAGAAGATGTTCCGATGCATGGTCTAGGGGAGTCGCCAGGATGTCGGGAGACGAACTTTCTGAGCTCTGGGTAGAGTGTTGAAGAGGAGGTGGTTGTGTGTATGTCGTCACGTCCTGCGGAAGGTAGCTTTGACTGCTATGAGTCACTGAAGGAGTAGGTGATCTTGTTGGGAGGGAAGAGTTTGAGATGGAAGGTGACGGAAGGCTGACCACGCTGCCTTCTCGAGACTCCTTCTTGGGTTTGTTGCTGGAGTCGTATGGTTTATGACGCGGCCTTGCAGATGTCAGAGGTTCTTTCTTACGCCTGGAAGGAGCGCGAGCCTCGATGGGTGGGATCGGTTGTGAGTGGACAGTTCCCCAATCCGGACCAGGTAAACCCGTAAAGGAAGCGACCAGATCGGCGTTTCTGCTAGCACTTGTTGTCTTATGGTCGTCCGTAATCATGATAGGTTTTGTCATCCCAGAGCCAATGAGTCGTCCAGTGTGGTCCATCATGGTGAAATGGACATTAAAGCCAACCTTTTCCCGATGATGGCGGCAGTAACAAGTGATGCGAAGAGGAAGAACCACGGATCCAGTCGAAAAATCCAAGACTTCAGCACAGTTGAACTGGATGATGTTGGTAGTGTCTTCGTGCTGTTTTCGGCCTGGCTTGCTTCCTTTGCTTTCACCAGACTCAGAATCTGAGCGAGCTGGCCTAACGCGAGCTGCAAGCTTTTTGGCAACTCGTTTAGCCTACACCAAGCATTGTTAGTGGAAAATGAATCCGACTATGAGCAGAGATTTCGCTTACTTCTCGCGCTTGGCAGCTGGAGCAGCTGAGTACACGATTGTGAGGAGGCGATGCGCATGTCACGCTCACTGCGAGCTGCAGCACATCCTCGTCATCAGGGTCTACAGGGAGATGAGCAAAAGGCAAACGGTGAGCCGAAAGCACCTACCTATCTTCCCTTGCTTTCGTGTTCGCTTCTTTGTCGCTGTGCCATGAGGCAACTTCAGCCACTTCCAAGTTCCTACTCTGTCGTATCTATGCGGGTCCGTCGACGAGCTAGGGTCGGCAAGATCAAGCGTTACTCTAATTTGAGTCTCAACACGGGATTTAGTGCCCCCTTCAGGAATGCTTGGAAACATGATGGGGAGACTATCCGGGGCTCGGTCAACATACAACCGAAGGGCTGTGACTGAACACATACTTGTAACAGGAATCTTTCGACGGGTATACCACTCTTTGATTCAACGTCGAGGGATCATGCTTCCGGGGCAGCGACGCAGGCGGGGGAATAGGCTTGGTGACTGAGATAGGGCCATGAGAAGTGCTGGGTCGAAAATCCTGGAGCGACGGCGACTGATTGGAGTGGGTCGAGGCAACTTCTCTGCTCTGTGCCTGAGGCGAGGGGATTCTACTAGATGACGCAAAACTTGGTGAGGGAGAACTGCGGTCGAAAAATGTGTGAGTGAAGAGGGTACACGAGGCAGGGGGCACTCACTCCTCGTACGCATCCTGCTCTATTAACTCGTCCAACCGGAGCATCATATTATCTTCTGTCTTGTGAGGCGTGTGATATGAGGAGGCTGGAGGCGCCCAGGGCATCTGCCCCGTCTTTGCGTACATGGAGAGGTACCACGAGGAGGCAGAATCGAAGTCAGTGTGGATCGCGACTGGGTCTTGGGAGTCCGAGGCCTCTGGGGTCAATGGTGACGGCGAGCGCGAGTCTGATGGCGCGGTCGACGACGAGGACATTGGAGAGGAAAGGGGAAGAGATGGCCGACGAGACTCCCAACGCAATTGGAGGCAGGGAGGACGTTTTGATCCCACGCATGGCCTTCTTCGGGCGAGGACCCCGATTCCCTTTTCTGGCATCCACCATGGCACTCCTCGAGGTCCGGGTCACCGGCACGCTAGCAGTAACTCCGCTTTGGCTCCGCTGTGATCTGAGTATCTTGCCGTCACCATGCCTCGACGAGCTCAGGCTTTCGAGGAGGTCAACGAAACGCACAAACCTCAGCCCACAAAACTCATAAAAGGACAGTTATCTTTGACTGTTTCCTCCATCTGAGGAATCGAGATACTTGGCAGCTCCTATCAGCATCCGGTTGTGATGGCAAGAACTTGAGGTCGATCTTGGAAGGGCCACGTTTATTTTAATTAGGAGACCGGCTAACAGCCAGGCGACAAGCAGGAAGCCTACTAAGTAATGGCGTAGAAATTATAGGTTGCTGGAAGAATTTTGCCACAACGCCAAGAACAAGAACCTACGCCGCCCATAATAATCTGAACCCTCAACATGACATGCCACAGGACAGACTCGCCGGGGTGTGCCCTCGATCTACTCTGCGCCACCTTTCAGTGGTTCATATGAATTTCTTTTGCACTATAAAAGGGCAAAAGCTATCCCACCAGACTGTTGACCGTATACACGGGTGTGTAATGAATAGATCAAGGGCTGTGATACCAGGATGCCTCTCCTCCGAGCCCGGGCCACGCCCACTAATTTACATCAGGCTTCTCGGGTCGTCGATCGTCGATTGATTCAATCTCACTTCGGATGTGGTGTGTTCCATGTGTACTCTAGGGTTTTGATTTTGCCCATACCTGGTCAGTCACAGTCCTCCGTGACATTTGAACTACCGTGTCAGCACCAACTCCCCTGGGGTGTGTATAGTATGTGAGTAGTAGGTTGACGCGGGCACAGTTGGAATACAAAAGAACCCTTACTTCTGGTAAGGCGCGCCACACTCAGAGTGACTTGCAATATGGTTTCGTCGACTCACCAAGATCAGAATGCCCTGGTTGCTGAGGGTTGAGTCCTGGCACAAGTTAGATACATGAAGGCCTCGCGTAGATTCATTCATGAAGATTTAGGGTACAGCACCAACATGCAAGTTAAATGAAGCCTTCCGAGGCTGCGTGCATTTTCAGAGTATAGGCGCCCACGCTTCAGGCCCCGATTTGTTTGCACCGACGCGCCCACATGGTCACACAAACGCACACAGCTCTATATAAAAGGCGGATACACCTTGCCTTCGACAGCCATCATCCGCTACTGTAGACCGAAAACAAGCACACGAGGAGCACTTCATAATGGACCTTCTTGAGGGTGAGGATGACCTCTCTACGGGCCTGAACAACCCAGGCATCATGGCTCCACTTCCACCCACCGAGTAAGTTCTCGACTTGTATAATACGGAATACGTGTTTAC
Source organism: Candolleomyces eurysporus (assembly GCA_027579435.1). Classification (NCBI taxonomy): domain Eukaryota; kingdom Fungi; phylum Basidiomycota; class Agaricomycetes; order Agaricales; family Psathyrellaceae; genus Candolleomyces; species Candolleomyces eurysporus. The sequence goes on from JANBPK010001194.1 coordinate 38,191, forward strand.
CATGCTTGAAGGATCTCACTATGGCCAGATAACTGCAATGAAGAAAGATGCAAATGCGGGGGGCATTTGCTACCTCACCATCCGGAGCTCCAGACCGAGGATATTACTACTGACACCCGTACGATCAAGAATGACGGAACGAAAGAGACTTTCTCAACACCAAGGGGAATTTCTCATGTGTACATTAAAGATGCAACTGTGGACCCAAAGGCGAAGGGACCTAAGCCAACCGAAGTTCGTCGTATATCGCCGGGACATATACCTATTGCCAGTCTGCTGGGGGGAGATATTGTGAGCCGTACTAAAACTTTTAGAGGGCCTTTTTCAGACGTATAATTAATCTAGGATCATAACTTTATGCTTCCGCAACCTCCTCCACCAGTGCCATCTCCTTCAGCAGCGGCTTCAACGCTGCCAACTCCCCCTCCCTCCACTACTTCCACTGAAGGGAATTTCCTTCATTCGCCAAGTCCTTCATTTCTAGGAACCAATGAGTCCCTATCGTCAACCATCAACGGCCTCGACTTTGGACACCACGATATCTATAATGAACCGACTCCCGCAACAGACTACATGGACGTTGACCGAGGGGACCATGCTCCGCCAGTACCCGAGAGCCCTTCAGCTAGCCTGTCGAAGCCCTCACCCCCNAGCTGCTTTGGAGCCATCTCGAAGGCATCTCGCCGTAGACCCTAAGATGACCCACCCTTCTCCCCNTGCCCCTTGGGGAGTCAGTCGGGACTGTCCTGCCACCAAGGCAGCCCTCACCGGCCCGAACTTTCATGGACGTAGATCAGGCAGCTGCTCCCTTGATCTCGTCTTTGGCGCCACCTACTTTCATCCCTTCTCATGGTCCGAAAGAAATAGGAAGAGTCCTCTACTTTGGCCCTGGCCCTTCTAAGTTTTTGGGCCAAGTTCAAGCGGCCCCAAACCGGCAACCTAGTCCAGTCCCCATGGAGGTCGATTCAACGCATAATGCCTCTTTCCCACCGAACTCTGCATCCATTAGTAGACCTGCTATAGCCGGAGCGGAACCTTATTCTACAAGTTTAACGTCAAGCTCGTCGGGGTTTATAAACTACCCTGCGAGGACACGTTCACTCAATACCACCTTCTCTGTAACTCATGTCCGTACCGACCACCGCTCCGAACAACTTCAGCCCGGCCAACTCGCTTCAACACCCGGTGCCTCGACCTCCAAGGCCCATCTGAAAATTTCTCCACCCCAGCTCGGCTCTGTTGGTTACCCGTCTGCCTCAGACGATCAAGAACCCGCCAACCGGAGTGTCCCCCCTGCAAGCATCGCTAATATTATCGATGCTACTCGACAGACCGATGAAATTTCGGTACCACCTTCTCGAGATCACCCAATACCAAGGGCCCCACTCACCCTCTCACAAACTTCCAGTTCCTCACCATATCCTCTACCTTCCACACCTCCTTTGCTCAAGTCTCCTTTCGCACCTTCCAAAGCCCAGCAATCGTCTACCAAAGCCAACGTCCGCCCCGAACGGGTGAATCCTGGAATCATTCTGACCACTTCAGAGATCGAACAGCAGAGGGACCCCGCCCCAGACAGCCCATCATACAGCCCGAGATCACCAAAGGGGAAAGGACGACTTACGAAGGAAGACAATCCCGAACCAGATCAAGTCGCAAGCCCGAGCTCTACTAGCTCATCCCGAATCGTCAGAATAGCTGACGAAAGCGAAAGCCAGCCCACGTCTCCAGTGAGCCCCATCGACTCGGGGTCTTCTGGAAAGACTCTGAAAGGCGTTCGCAAGTTCGCATGCCCAATGCCCAGCTGCGGAAAGACATTCACTCGGAAGAACGATGTCGCGAGACATATGAAGTCGGCTGCAGCCCATCGCGACTTTATGAGCGAAGATGCCAATTCCGAGGCTCGTTGTGCTAAATGCAACCGGATTCTGTCTCGTTTTGATTCTGCAAAGCGCCATGAGGGGTCGAGCGCTTGCGGGAAGCGGGTGTTGCCTTCAGAGTTGAAGACAAAGGCTGCCAAGACGAAGAAGAAGAAGGGAAAGCGCACTGAACAACCTGACGACGGCGGCGAATGAACGATGTAATATATGTTTGTATAATATGTATGATATTCTGTGCTCATAGTAAACAATTTCAACTGATAACCGCGAGAAAGGAGATTGATTTGCAGCTGGTTCCATAATGGCGGGTGCGAGTACAACAATGAAGGTAAAGTGACGTGGCAAAGCGAGAAAGCGAGAGAACATAGGCGTTCCCAGAATGCGGGAGACAAAGCAAGGAAGGAAAAAGAAAGTCCATTCTGAACTTTCAATCTTCAAGGAGATGTCTATATACAGCGAACCTTTTAGCAAATAGTTGGAAAGGAGGCAAATCACTATGACGTACTTTCCCAAGACCTTGTTCATTGTGAACATGTCTATTTTCTCCACTCCAAAGACTGCCTTCAACTTGGCATCGCACATAATTTCGCGTTTGTTGCCAGGATTCTGCAACTCATTTTCCTTGATGTACACCCAAAGCTGCTTGACGACTTGAGGTCTGGAAAGTTTTGGAGCTGAGACAACGTCCGCGAGCGCTTCACTGTAGACATCAAACACGTCAGTTAGGATGCAATTGAACCTAGATGCTAATGCTTATACCTCAACGTGAATTCTTTTCCAAATCCTCCCCTCGCGCCACCACCACTGGCGCTTGCCTTCTTCCTTGGTTTCCTCTCACCGTCGTCACCACTCTCCCCATCCGAGTATACAGTTTCCGAGCTCTTCTTTGATCTACCACTCTTCGCAGGACGTGCCTTGGTGCTGCTCTTCCCACCGGTTCTTGTCGGACGACTGTTGATTTCATTAGACAGTTTCCTAGCAAGCTCCTCATCGCTAATCTTCTGTCCATTCTTGGAGGCCGACTTTTTGGGTTTCTTTGCCGGTGGACGCGCCGGCCTGTCTTCTTCGTCATCCTCTTCCTCGTCATCATCGTGGCCGTTGCGAGCGTGTTCGTCCCGATGCCGTTTCCGGGAGGTGCTGGACCCTTCCCGGTCTGAAGAGTCGACGTCACCATTGGCAGCAGCGTTCTCCGCGCTGACTTGTTCGAACACACGGGATATGATGGAATCAATCTTGTCCTTGTGTTCTTTCAGGAATTCGGGCGTCAGGGATGGGTCGACGTCAAGTAGTTGCTTTCGAACGCGCTTCGCACTAATTGTTGCCAAGTCGGTGCCAGGTGCCCGGAGAATTTGGCCAACTTTTGGCTCAAGATAATCGAGGTTGCCGGCCATGAGGAATCAGAGGGGAAAGACTCCTATTGATACAGAATAACTTAAAGAAACAGAGTGAATAAAGAATGGAAAGGGATAGATGAAGCAGGGATTGAGCACTGAGCACAGAGCAGAGTTGGAGTTGGTCGCGGCGAAGTACAAAGTCCGTCAGACCCACCCAAGGAGCGTTCCCACGAAGCTCCATGTGACCTCAAACACCGCCACAGTGTCGATCTCTGCCGATCCTCTCGTACCCAGGTCGTCTATTAGGTGTGTAAACGATACAAGTTATACATTATCTGAGAATAGCCCAATCTTCCCTAGCAGGATCCCCGGGAGGAGGGAAGACCCCGTTCGCGTTACCCTGATCCTGCCCTTGATTCTCGTTCGGCTGTCGTTCTCTCTGATCTCTCCTCATTCGCTCAACAATACGAGTCCGAATGTAAAGCAGAATGGAGATCGTCAAACAGAGAAGGACCAACAGCATCGTCTCCCCAAACTCATCAACATCATCTTCCCGAATCCCGCCCTGTAGTGCACCTTCGAAGTAGTCCTCGGGTCCGAAGTCACTGTCTCGGTCTCGTTCCGCGTCTCGCCTTTCCCGAGCCCACTGCAGATAAGCTCAGAGGTAAGACTAAAACCTAACAGAAAGGATATCAAAACGCACCTGAATTGGATCTTCTTCACCTTGAGGGACAGAAGGCCCCTGTTTGTTCTTTCGTCGATGGAACTCGTCCCTGGCGCGTCCAAAGTACCATGGGCCGTCTTCCTCTTCCTCCTGGTGCCTAACCCTCTCTGGGGTGGTTTCTCCATTGCTTTCTTCCGCTTTCTTTCCATCAATCTCTTTTCTATTGTCCGATGATCCTATAGAATTGCAACCCAGGTCAGTACTGAATATAACGCGGTAGATATCTCCGGCTTACCTTTGTCCGCGTCGCCAGAACCCCAAAGACTCAGGCCTCCCGAACCTCCCATGATTGTATGCCAGATGCTTTTCAGATACAGTTTGCCCAACGAGAGCATAACAGGAAGATACGCCTCGGAATTAGTCTCAAGAGCAAGGTCATAGTGCCGTTTAGCGAGATGGAAATCCTGAAGAATTCAACCTATCAGTACCTCACAAGGATAGCTGTAGGCAGGATGCACAACATACCTGAGGGACTCCGATACCATTCTCATACATCCAACCAAGGTTCCACATTGCAAGAGCGCTCACTTGAGTGTGCGCCGCTGACTGATAATACCGAGCTGCTTTCTCCAGTCGAGAAGCCTCAGTTTCATCCGCAGAGACACCCAGCCCGTGGTAATAGTAGTCTCCAACCTTGACCAGAGCATCAATATTCCGCTGACCGGCAGCCCGAATCCACTGCGTAAGCGCGAGGCTAGCAGTGTCATTCGAAGGCGTCATAGGCGAGAAACGAGTAAGGCGAAGTATACTCTTATCTGAAAAGGCAGTTAGTCAAATAGAACGCACCAAAAGCGTCGGGGGAAAAAAGTTCACCTTGATCAAGTATATACCCAAGATTATTCTGAGCCACTTCAAAGCCCCGTTCAGCTGCGATTGCCCACTTGAGCATGGCAACGTCCTTGTCTTGAGCGGTCTGCGACATCCAGGCAATCTCTGCATCTCTCAAAAGGTCATCATCCCATACTCCACGCTCAGCGACCAGCTTGTAGAACGAAACAGCCATGGAACAGGATCCTGCCACAACATGTGGGGGATGGGCCGGATTTTGCGCTTGAGAAGCATGGATTTCGGCCAGGTAGTAGTAAGCCTCGAATGGCGACCCATTTCGCACCGCGTACTCAAAGTAAGTCGTGGCCAAGGGGATGTCACCGCGGTCTGGACACATGATATATCATTTAAGCTTGAATTGGTACAAGATAGCAGAAGGAAAGACTCACAATAGTAGTGCTTTCCCAAGTTAACCTGAGCCTCGGCCAAATCCTGGGCAGCCGCAGCATCAAAGTACTTGAGAGCCTGCTTCAAATCAGGCCGCTGCCCAGGAACAAGACCATCGCGATAGATAATCCCAAGACCATTCTGACACTCTCGATCACCGTGGTCCGCCCCTCTTTCAAACCACACTCTTGCCATGACATGGTCAGCTTTAACCCCTTCGCCCCGGAGATACATGCGACCGAGGTACGCGGCACTGGCTGCAGCATAACCCACGGGTTTGTTCTCGGTTTCCTTGGTTGACACCTGAAGAGGTGGATCGTGGGGCCATACTTGACGAGTGATGGTAGTGAAATAGTGTCGCGCTAGTTTGAAGTTGCGAGGGATAGCTCCAACGCCTTCCGACCCAGAAGCAATCCCCCCAGGCGAGGCGTAGATGCTTCCCTGGTAGAATATCTTTCCAAGCCTATAGGCAAAGTCAATTTCTCCACGATCGGCGTTGAACTAGAATCATTGTTAAGTTAGAAACACTGGGAAAAGAGAACAGGGTAACGACGAACCAGATAGTACTCCAGAACATCTTCCCATGTTTCTCCGGCAGCACGCGCGATTCCCGCCTTTATGGCAGGACGATGAACACCAATTCCAGTAGACGCGACACTTGCACCAGGTCCGTAGATACCACCGACAAGGTCAGACAGCCGAGTTGAAGTTTGAGGAAGGGTTCGGCCACCAGGAGGACCAGTCATAAATTTCGCCACAGCTAAAAAGGCAGTCAATACCGGGGCGTGTAAAGAGAGAAAGAACCGAAAGGCATACATTGTTCCGCTGCACTTCCATACCACGCCATTGCTCGGTCACAGCTCTCTCTCGAACCGATTCCGCTCCAATAACGATACCCAAGTGCAAGCTGCGCTCCTCGATCAGCGCCGTTAGCAGCAAACGAATAATACAGCTGCGCTTTCCCCTGGTCCGCCGGGACAATATTACCGTAACCGGATGCGTAGAAGAACGCGATGTACGATTGGGATGTTGCGTTGCCCGTCTCTGCAGCGTGCTTCACAAAGGACTCATACGCGCGGCGAGGGTTAAACTCAAAGTGCTGGTTTGGAGGGAACTATAGCAATTGGTATGAGCGACTTGTGAAAGCACACGAGTAGTAAGCAGACGGACGCACCAAAGATAAAACGCCAATGGTGTATAGAGCATCCTGGAACCCCAGTTCTGCCGAATGTTGTAGCAAATCCATGACTTTGATAGATTTGGTTCTAAGGTCTTCATCTTTCTTCTTGTTCCCCAACCCAAGACCCTCTTTCGAGAGGCTGGACGAGATTCGACTTGTCGCCAAATGATGCAACCTGAGGATGATTCGGATGGCACTTCCTATGGGTCCCTGCCCTTGGACATTGGGAAAAAACGAGGTGAAGATGGATTTGGTGTTGTCATTGGTAGTTGCTAACAAGGCGTCGAAGACATGTTGAGACGGATGTGGTTTCAAGGCGGAGAGTGTTGTGAGGGCTTGAGCGTATGCGCGAGTTGCTGCGAGGATCGTTCTTAGCACGAGATACTAAGAGTAATTAAAAAGAAGGAGGAGGCGAACCTTCTGCTGCTTGGTCAAGCTCTTGCTGAGACCGTGAGCTCGCCTGTGATAAAATGGGTCAGCGAGGTAAACACCTACAGGCAATCGCGTACCTCGGGCGGGCTGGTCGTTGCAAGCGAGGTCGTCTCTGTGCTCGCCGACGGTACTGACTTATAAGGGGTAAAGGGGGTCTACAGAGCCATGAGAAGAGGTCCTACGAGAGGAGTGCTTCATACGTACATGCACCGGGTCGTTGGTTACAGTCGGTGTGGGCTCTTCCGTGGCTGCAACTGCGGACACGACGGCCAGCGCGACAACGCCGAAGGAAAGCCATGTTGCCTTCCGCTGGCAATGGCCCTTCTTTGCTTTGACCATGGGGTGGTGAGCAGGGTATCTGAGCCTAGAGCCTAGACAGAAATTATGAAGAAGACGGGCATCACACCAGGCAGGTAGTAATTCCAGATGGCGATGCAAGCGACACGAGCTGGACACGTCAGGGTCTCACGCCGGCCTTGGAATGATGATCTCATTTCGACTAGGAATTTAGATAGAAACCAGAGGAAATGAAACCATAAATCTAAGACTACGGGAGTACAGTGGGTATAGAACTAACGAACCGAGGCAAGAGCAAGTCGATGCGTATTGCAATTGTAACACAACAAGACCCTGCTGAAAAGTACAACCAAAACAGAAGAAAGCTGCTCGATTCGCTCGCGAACCCGCAGTGAAGAGAAATTAAACGTTATTATAGCTTCCGCCATATCCCATTGCAGCTCCTGATTCAGCAAGCTTCCGCTGGCGGAATTTCTGTCGCAAAAAGACAGTTAGTTACGTGACATATGACAATCAGAATCAGAAACAACGTACCTTCCTGTACTTGGTCCTCTCGTAGGTGACCAACCCGACAACAATGAGGGCAATGACAGAGATACCAGCGAATACACCAAGACCAATGGGCAGAACGGAGAGCTTCTGGCCTGGGAGGGCGAACTCCGTCGACGTGGGTGAGACCTGCTCAACAGCTGTGCCGGTAGAGTCCGTCGTGGTCGATGGAGGAACGCTGGCGTTGTCTGCAGCAGGGGTAGATTGCTGATCTGCCGATGTCGTGGTAGGTGTGACGGCGGGGGNAGGTTGTGGCCGCCCCGGAAGGGGATGGATCCGGGGATCTGCTTCCAGTATCGGTCGCTGTACCTGTCGCAGTGGATGTAGGGGCGGATGCGCTCGACGAGGTAACAGTCGGGGTTGCAGAAACGGAGGAAGTACTGAGGATGAGAGTGGCTGGGGCAGCCGTGGAAGAGGACGCCGAGCTCGTCGCTGATGGTGATGCAGTTTCAGAACTTGNCTGCGGACGAAGATGTGCTTGCGGTAGCCGTTGCAGACGAGGTAGAGAGGACGATGGTCGAAGGCGATGCGGTGCCGGTACTGGCGGACGAGCTCACGGTGGCAGAGCTGGACGCCGTGCCAGTCGCAGTCGCGCTGGTTGAAGTCGCGGTTCCGCTTGCTGAAGTGGAGGTCAGCGTGAGGGTTGCAGAGCTGCTTGATGAGGTGCTCGTTGCAGTACCGCTGGCCGAGGTGCTGGAGCTGGCCGTCGTGGAAACCGAGCTGCTAGTGGTCGTTGCAGTCCCGGTCGCTGTGGCAGATGAAGAGCTGGACGTTTGAGTGGTTGCCGTCGAGCTCGTTGTCCCTGTCTGGCCTATTGGCTCCACCGTGACCGTGCACTTCGTGACCTTTTCGAACACATCTTCACCAGCTGCGTTCTTCTTGGGCGTCAGGGTGATTTCGCAAGTCTCCGTTACTCGACCGGCAGCGCTTTAAGAAGAGATTAGGAAAAGTGGGCGTGGGCGATCGATCGGTTGGACTCACGTATCCGTCGTCGTGGTCGTCGTGACTGAGGTAGGTCCTGACTGACGAGCTTGAAGCGGAAGGGCATTGACTTGGGCTGAAAGAAGGAGGAAAAAGGAGAGGAAGACCAAGAACGTGGATTGGGATGGCATGTTGAATGTGCGCAGAATACTTGACAAAATTCCGGTCCTGCCGAATGAACGTCCCAGCGTTCAAGGTGAATTCAAAGATTGGAAGAGCCCACGGGCAAAAAGAAAGAGAAAGATGAAGGTCAAGACGAAAGATGGAGCGTTGCCAGCCAGCACCCATTAAGCCAAGGCGTAACCACACAGCCTAAGTTCAAGCTCCGCCAAAACAATCAAGGTCCAGATTTTCTACTCTACAACATGGAACATCAATATGAGAATTATTGCAGCCCCGTTTCGACGGCCTTGTACGCCTTCCCCTCCCTCGTCTTCCACCGGCCCCCGCTCACACTCCATAGATACCCCAGCCGACCGAGCACTTCGCTCGTCAGCACCGTGCCCCACCGTTCGTAGCCCAGGGACAGCACCATGTTCACCACCGCGGCCACAAGCAGGGTCCATCTCGCGGATGTCGGCAGGTCCACCAGGGTCAGCAAGTTCGCAACTGCCTTGGACGGACTTAGCAGCAACCACACGTTGATCAGCACGAGTGCCAACATAGAGGCCATTAACCACCCTTAACAATTCGCATCAACAATCAAACGCTTCTTCCGGCAATATAGGCAAATTACCCACCATTTGTCCACATAGGCTTCCGATAAGGCGGCCCGATACTGAAAACAGCAGCCACCAAAATGTACTGGAAGCACGATATCAAGAACACCGCAGTATTCTCATCGTTCGTCGACTCCAGCTTGTCCCCATCCTCAGGCGTGTGCTTTGGCGGAGGCGTGTACCTTGTACCCCGGAATTATAGCTTCTTTCAAGGTCACATAGATACCGTCACTCACCATGGTTGCCTCCGTACCCAGAGGTAGGCCCAGACCTGGACTCCAGCAGTAATCAACACCTGGCCGATAATACTCGCCAAAACCTTTCTCGACACCAGGTTGGCCGTTGGACGCTTGTGATAAATCCGGGGGTATGGTAACGTTCTAGCCACTATTGGATAAACGGGTTCGTAAGACCGTGCTTAATAGGGGTTGTTGGGCAACTCACTGGTGACAGCGACCGGGATAATGATGAATAGATCAATGTATAAGAACTATGTGAAAAACAAAAAAANGTCAGTCCGTCGTCGATAAACTCTATCAATGCCCGTTACAGACCTGGAAGTCGCCTAGCGATGACGCAAAGTAGTACAAAAGCGTCACAGAAGTGAATTGAATGAGAGAATACAACGCCCTGCGAACAATTAGCCACAACTCAATATCGAACAATGCCGCCACTCACATATACTTGAAACAGCTGAAACTAGTCACAAGGGCCGCTCGGCCTTCTTTTATGACTTCAAGAACACAGCCGACATCCGGTGTACTGGAAGTAAACGGAGCTGCAACACTAGCTTCCGCTTCCGAGAGTGAAATCCCAACGTCGGCAGCCTTCAAAGCGGCGCAATCGTTTGCTCCATCGCCACACATGAGAACGTTATACCCGAGGGCTTGTAACCGTTCCACCACTTCGTTCTTCTCATCTGGGGACATCCGAGCAAATATTTGCGTCTTCACCAACATCTATGACACCCTGTTAACCACTGATGCGTTCCTCGGCAACGATACCAACGACTTACACGCTGCACAGTTTCTAATGGTGCGTAGTTAAGCATCCAACGGAAGGCATCGCCAGTTATCACCAATGAGTAATCCTGGTAGGCAATATCGTCTTCGTCAACGGTATGATGTCGTGGTGGTTGGAGAGGTTTCAAACTATAGTCGTCAAGTTGCCAAAGCGGATCATCCATACAATTCCACTGAAGTTTCGACATCGGAGTGGAAGCATTGCCTAATTAACAAGGTGTTCAGGATTCAAAAAACAGTATTAGAAACACAACATCAAGAGTGAGCAACATACCATGACTAAAAGTCGGGAAAAAGACGTGGGCTCCTTGACTAATGAGACTACATTCCCTGGCAACACTAACCGCTGTCATGGGGTTGTCGCCAGTCATCATTCTGCAGGCAAGATGGGCAGTTCGAAGTGCTTGGATGGCAGGCGCAGTTCCGGGTTTCAGCCTATTCTCAAAGATGATGAGACCGAGGAAACGGAGACCTGACTCTGCTTGCTCCCTGGTAAACGGAAGAATGTGAGCAAGTGGGCAAGTGAGCAACCAACACAAAACGGTTCACTGACCGTTTCATTTTTTGAGCCTTGAGCCACGAGAGGTTCTCGATGCTCTTTCCTGCAATGGCGATAACTCGATACCCGCGCTTGGTGTAATACGACAAGAGATCGTCATAGTCTTGTGGCACTGTGGAAGGCATGAGATTGCGGACAGAGTTCGGTAGAAGCAACCTTACAAGACTCGGGGTCACAGATATCCGTCATAACTTCAGGAGCTCCCTTGACATAGACTTCCATACTGGTGCCTTTAAGCCGCTTGACAATCACACTCATTCGGCGAAGAGAAGACACGAATTCAAAGGTTCGAATTACACCCAATTCCAAAAAANTATGCACGCTGTGGATTATCATTAGAACGAGAAATGCGTTCAGTAGAAGAAGTCTGACCTTAGCAGAGCCTTTCAGAGCATCCTCCAAACGGAACGCAGCACCACCAGGCGGCCTGACAACAACTTGAACAAGTTGGGCCTGCTCTACCACAGCTCCCTTCGCCTTGATATTGCCTATCCCTGCACGAGCCTCCTCCAGCGTCCACTTGGTAAATTCAAACATCTTGACATCGAGAGGATCCCCGATAAGCTCCCCCTCAACCTTCTTGAGCGAGTGACAAGTCGCCAAAGCATGGAGGAACGTCGCCTTTTGGTTCCCCATCGGAAGGTCATGGATATCATCCATCAGCTCCGAAAACTGCGTCCCACTCCGATCAAGGGGTCGGATACCGAGAATGTCAAGCCCATCTTCAGTCAGCGTTCCGGTCTTGTCGAAGCAGCAGACATTGATCTTGCCGGCAACGTTCACTCGGCTGGGGGAGATACAGAATATTCCAGTTTTCCGAAGTCGAGAAATAGCGAAGCTTGTTCCAATGGACAGAGTTGCTGGGAGCGCGGGAGGTACGACGACAGTGATCAGATCGAGAGCACGTATCATGATGGTATGCCAAGAGATCTAGCGAAAGGTCATAGTTAGCGCCATTCCGTTCTCAATGAAGGGTAGAAAACTCACCCCCATTCGAACGAACTGGACCGCACTGAAACAGAAACCAAACGCAGCAATCCCGGCAAGCACGCCAATGAATCGCACGGAGTCTCGATAAAACTTGAACCCTATCGGCTTAGGGAATAACATTGAACGGACGAGCGCTCCTTTCGTGGTATCAAAACCTGTGCAAGTGCATGTGTTAATCTAATCCTTCAACAAGGGTTACACGGGCCATACCTGTTCGAGCAATCATAGCTAGCGCAGGTCGACCTTTCCCATCTGCAGTCATCGCTCCTCGAATACGAACCACCCTCGTTCCGCAATAAAGGAAACTCTTTGCGTTTTCTGTCATTTCCTCCTTCCATTGAATTAGATCACTGTCTTTGGCGGGTATCTTGCTCACGGGCACACTTTCACCTGTGAGCATGCTCTCATTGACGATAGCGTCTCCAGAAAGTAGGAACATATCAGCGGGGACGACGGAGATCTGGGATGTAGATAGGTTGACGATGTCGCCGACCGCCAAATCCGGTGAGGATTTTTCAGTCCCTAAAGCACAACTATGAGAAGGTGCCGACAACCATATACTGAGTCACTTACAATCGCCATTCCGAAGAACCTCGACTTGGCAAGTGAGGCGTGACATTTCCCTCATCCGGGCGATGGTCTACATGAACGAAGGGCTCGTTAGCCTTTTCGAACATATAGAAGAGGTAGAATCACCTGTTTAGTGTCAATCAAGGTCGACGCAATACTGGCGACCGAGATCAAGGCAATACAAAAGGCGTAATAGTAGTAGTTGTCCAGGCACCACAACAAGATACTGGCGATTTGGAACACATAGAAAGGATGCACAACCTATACAAGAAACAATCAGAAAAACGAAGGAAGGGGGAAAGGAACATTTACCTCTTCTACCAAGAGAGTCACGGTCGGTTTGGCCTCGATTTCAATCTCGTTCTTGCCGAAGAGTAGTTCGCGCTGGTCACGGATTTCAATGTTGATCCCAGGTAGCACGGCGGAGACGGTAGTAGCTGCAGAATCTCGCCAATCTCTAAAAATAGAGTTAGTCCGAAATTAATAGCAAACGTGTAGACCCACCTGACAAGACTGAACAATCCTGTTCTGGGGTCCACAGCAAGCCGACTGTATCGATAGTCAACTATGACTAGCTGCCGCAGCATTCCGCTTGCCTCATCATAGTCATCAATCGAAGGTTTGAGAAAAGGTTGCCCAGGTGTAACTGCTAGCGTTGCCGGAAATACGGTCGTGAGAGAATATGGATAGTTGATAACGCGAATTGGCAGGAGCATGATAGCTTTGTACGCTGACTGGGCGGTTATGAGACGAGAAGAAAGGAATTAGAGGTTCGGAACTCACTTCTACGACAACGAAGCCGCCCCTCTTGGAGTCAATGAACGCTTTCTCCTGAGTGACCCATCTAAGCCAGAGCCTTGGGAACCAGTGACCGAATAGAGCGAGAAGACCAGCAGTGAGGAAGCAGCCCAACTTCCAGCACGTTGACCTCCAAGGAATCGCTTCATAGCAGATGAACCGGACCGTACTGTCTTCATCTGCAAGATAGATTGTTTGACGACTGGGAGGACCTTCTGGGGGTGGTTCAGACAAAGTGAATGACATTTCCATGTCGATGCGAGATTCTCCTCCGAACACAGGATCATAGTCCAGCATAGGCAGATGAGGATTTCCTTCCTCGATGCTGTGGTGATCCGAATCATACTCCATGCTGGGAGCGATGGATTTAGCGTCCACAGGTCGAGCTTCGTCCTCGGAGTCCTCCTCCCCAGATGAATAACCCCATCGTTCTTCTTCATCGTCCGAACCGACAGCATCCTCCGATAGAGCGAGCGATCTTCGACTACGGCGAGATAGACGGCTCACTGAGCCTTGAGATGATGAGCGACGTCGTGGCCTGATAGATTCTGGTTCATTCCTTGAGAACAATTGAGCTATGTTTCCGAATACGCTTGCGCGTGCTGGTGGAGATCTTGACTCGCGCTGAGAACGTCGCTTGGAGGAAACGCCGGACATGGCGTCATCGTCATCAAACAGCAGGTCGTCGTCTTCTTCCGGAGCCAGCGACTGCCTGTCTTCAGTCATGATTGATTGGCCGTCGCCCCCGCGGGATGTGCGAGACGAGGACCGTCGAGATACGCGACCCGAATCGATACTCTTTCTTCGGCTCCTTGATACCATGTCACTGCTCCTGCGGCCTAGCTCGATTCTTGACATTCGAGAGACACTGCTTGGGTTGACGCTGTGCCCTGGACCTGAAAACATAGAGCCATCTCCTTCATCATCGTAGTAGTTGCTGTACTCGTCGTTCTGCCGGGCACGACGAGCAATGGCAACGGCATTGCCTATCTCTATTGCTGAGGCACCCTCCGTATAGTCATGTGGAGGGTCGGGATCGCTTGACGTGGTGGCCACAGGCGCCATTTCATAAACTTGAGAATCTGAGGGTGAAAGCTTGTTTGTGCGCGACACTTTGGAGGATTTGCGGCTTGAAGTTGGTGGGTAGGTCAGGACTCGGTGGAGAGTGACAGGGTCTGAACCCAGTTCCCTGCACCTCGAGCCAGCTGCTATTAGCTAAGGCCGTCACCCGTATGGTGGTTCTCCCGCTACTCGGAAGGCTTCAAATAAACTATACTGCAAGGTCAGCTTGGGCGCAGATGTTTTTGAGCTGTTTACCTGAAATGGAGGATGAGAGAAATTGCACCCGCGCGTTTGCACGGTCAAATGATTATGATTGAGCGTGAACTCCGAGTAGCCGGTCTCTTTGCTGCCGGCAGCGGTCAGGGCGCCCATATATTCCGGCACAATTCCACCTCCACCCCCACATTCTCTTTCTGCTTTCTACCACAGCCAGTCTCGATGTCTGACAGCTACTCGAAAACCCGGACCCAATCCAAGAGTGCCGACGAGCACTACAAAAACACTCTGGCCCGCATCCAGCAGATTCAGACCCAGTTCAAGGATACCCCTGGGTCCGGAAAACTAAAGGGCAAGGTCTGCATTATCACTGGTGTCGGCTCATTGAAGGGCATCGGGTACGTGAGCCACGACCTACTCAGTCGCGCGACATTCTAATTAACACGCGCATCCCCTATCAGGCGAGCTACTTCTCTTCTCTACGCTCGCGAAGGTTAGAACCATCTTGCCTTTGTCGCTCCTCTTCCTGAGCGCTCACTTTGCTTCAGGTGCCAAGCATCTGTATCTCCTTGATTACGACGGAACAAACCTGCCTAACCTGAAGGAGACCATCGCTTCCCAATATCCCGGGGTCAAGGTACACGGGCGGTTATTGCCTTTGACCTTCTTGCTCCGACTAACGGACATCACCAGGTGACAACTATCCAGGCAGACGCATCGGAAGAGGCTGCTATCTCTGGTCTCTGCGAGCAAGCTCTTCGTGAAGAAGGCCGTCTTGATGTCTTCTTCGCCAATGTAAGTAATCCATTATCTTTTATTGTCGGAGCCCCCGGTGTACTCACTTTAACACCCAACATAGGCCGGTTGGGCGTCCAGAGACGTTCTACACGACACCACCGTTGAGACCTTCGATAAAACATACAAGATCAACGTCCTGTCGTGTGTACTTTCTTCATTCTCAGGCTAGGCTTCCTTTCTGAAGTCTAATCTCCAGCGTCTTCCTTGCTGTCAAATACGGCTCAGCAGCCATGCTGAAGGCTAACTCATCAAGAGGGAAGGACAGAAGTGGTGGAAGCCTCATCCTCACTGCATCAAGTGAGCTATTCTCCAGGTTATACGAAGCTCTATCACTCATGCGTTCGTTCATCAGCTGCTGGAATCCGCTCGGGAGCGGGCACTATCGATTGTAAGCACCTGACAACCTAATACTATCCTATTCCAAGACTAATATTTCCTGCAGACAGCGCCGCTAAAGCCGCGTAAGTTCCACACCGCATTTGAAAACGGCTTTCTCAGCACAGATGCTAATCACCACCGCTCTAGGGTCAACTCCATTGCGAAGAATGCAGCATATCAACTCCAAAAGTCCGATATCCGTGTCAATACCATCTGCCCAGGTTTAATCGAAACTGGCATGACTGGTTCAACCTTCGAATACGCTCGACAGCGTGGATCCGAGGGTAAGATCGGACAGTTGAACGCACTCGGGAGGTATGGAGTCCCAGAAGGTAAGCATAACAATGCTCTGCGATCGAGGCTATACTATTCGGCAGCGGTCTAACTGTAAATCATCTGCTTCACAGAAATCGCCAATGCAGCTCTTTTCTTGGCCTCAGGTGCGTGAAATGTGCTCAGTGCTGTGTCTACGCCGTTGGCTTAACAATTAAATTTAAAACAGACGACTCGAGCTATGTTAATGGCCAAAACATCGCCGTAGATGGCGGTCTGTCGGCTTCACACCCTGTCGTGCCTGGACGTTGGGCTTAGAACGATGTAAATGCACAGCTCGGAATAGTGTAATATTAGCCATGAGTACGAGGATATCTCTGACTAGAACTGAAACCGACATAATCCTGGCAAATAAGCCAGTCAAAAACTTGTATCAAGATCCCCGACGCCTTAGTTGCGACGGGTGAACACAAGGGGAACACGTATCGGTCTAAGGAATATCAATACACCATACTCTGCAAACTTGGTCAGACTCACGTTACGGTAATTCCAGCCCTCGAATCTAGGACCCGCTCCCTTCTCTGCTCAAAGGTCTCGTGTGCAAACTGAGGTTCCTCCTTGACGGTGATCTTGTATCGGGACACTAGCATCGCCAAGGCAGCGACTCCTTCGGATTCGGAAAACCTAATAATGAAATGAGCCCGGTTCATCGTCATAAGTGAACTTGGCAGTGGTAAGTACAACTCACTTCCTCCCAATGCACGACCGAGCTCCACCACTGAACGGAAGGAAGGCATCACGGTTATAGTCACCAAGGAATCTATCAGGTTTGTACTCGCATGGGTTTTCCCAATACTGTGCTGGAAAGTAGAAACGGAGCAGTTAGACCACCGAAGAAAAAANCGCCGAGAAAATGATTGATAAATGGAGCTTAAATGAAGGATCCACTCACGATTGTGATGTAAACCAGAAGCATTTACAGCAATATTGGTTCCTTTAGGGACAGGGATCACCACTTTCTCTCCTTGGGCATTTGTGGCAGTCAGAGTTGTATCCTCCGCTGAGCATTTCGGTATATTCGTAACCTGCGGAAAAGAGGTAAGCACTCGAACTCAGGGGTATATGTATATGTAACGTGGACCCACAGGAGTGACGATACGCATGGTTTCGTAGATTGCGCTGTGTGAAATGGTATGGATGGATCAGGACAAAATTGGCCGGGGAGCATGCGGCACTCACGCGAGGCACCGATTGAGTTTCGTTCTGTCTTCGTAACCCTACATTTCAATTGAAGGTCTATCAGAGTCCGAGGTGTGTCCATAACGGCGTTCTGCTTACTGGGCGTCTACCGTCGGTCAACGCGGACTTGATGTCGTTGTATAGCTTCTCCTGCTCCTCCTGGTACAATGCCAGAAATGCTAGTGTGAAGCATAGGGTATTAGCGGTGGTCTAGGTCAATTTGGAGATGTAGGCGTCCGAAATTAGTCACTGCTTTTCGATGGGCTTCACGGCCTACACGGCGAACCCACCTCGTGTCCCGCGATCAAGAAGATGAAAATGTTTCCTAGAACGCGGTTAGTATCGTGAATGAACGTTCGAGCATTCAAGCAGAGGCAGGACATACCAACGAGCTCGCTTTCCTTCAACACGTTTGGCCCGGCATCCAAGTTGTTAGATTCCACAAGATTACTGAAGAGGTCATGTCTCTCAGCCGAGCTTCCTTCCCGCCGTTCGTGGATCATTTCCAACATGTATTTCTGCAGAATTGGTTAAGAACGCACGTTTCCATTTATGAACGGTACAGGTTGACATACCTCCAGCTCGTCGAATGAAAGCTGAGCCTGACGAGTGCGTTCGGTGAGCCCGATTGCCCATTTCGGTACTGCGAGCTTGACGAATATATCCACGGCGACTCGGTGAAGCGCATCCTGGAATGCCAATTTATGTCCAGGAGGAGGGGTCTTACTATCTTGCCAACTCATGCGTTTGCCAAAGCCTTGATGTCAAATATTTAGAGAGGATCAGCTGAAATGGATAATAGGACATACCAGCAGCCCCGATGACGAAAAGAGCGAGCTACATTGCCAAATTTAGGATAGATCGTTCGGAGATCCCAAAGTTTAATTGGCGTACTTGAAAGGTTATATCGAGAGCATTCTCAACCGTCACCGATTCCTTGTATCCCCACACATTTTTGAACAAATCTTCCATAATTTCCACCGTCTCGTCCCAAACCAATTTGTTATTTCTCTTTAGATCAAGAAGCGTCAACGGCGGCCGCATGCACTCTAACGGCGCCAACAAGTAATGTATATAGACATACCTCAGAGAAGGCAGGTGCAGAAATCTTCCGATACTTCTTCCATTCATCACCTTCTGACACCACAATGTTCCGGCCAAAAAAANGCTAAAGAGCCGTACAGTTCAATGGGCTTGGGAAAGCGCGTCCGGGATGAAGTGATTTCCTGGAAAAGAGACAAAGATGACATCAAAGCCGCTGTAGGGCCTGGAAGGTGGAGCTTGAACGCACCTTCATTGCGCCAGCATCTGCAACGACGAGGACGGATTGTACTCTTGGCCAAATGGATGTCTGTCACGATGATGAGGGCTGTTGGGCCAGACGAGTTCGAAGCGAGGGATAGCTGCGCACCACACGATATATCGAACAGCCTTGCCGTTCGTATTCTGCAGATATCCGAGAGGTCAGTAGATTAGAATGTCATGAGCCCGACACTCAACCCACCGGAATATTTCTCGACATGCAAATGGTTCCTCCCAGCAGCAATCCAGCGAATTTTGGGCAGAACAAAGTTCGACAGGACCGTGGCCGGGCTGAGGAAGTAAATACTGCCCGGATGGAAGCTGGCAGGGGGGNTAAGGTCATTAATGGACGGGATGGAAGGGTTCGGGGCACTCACTTGACCCCTTTAATGCTCTGGTAGACTGCCACCACCTTGTGACATATTAAAATCCCTGCAAGTGAGAGAAGGAGCGTGGTTGGGGACTGGAGCAGTGGCAAGGACGTCGACACAGAGGACATGGTTCAAGAACACACGCACACCACAGTGGATCGGGACAGTAGCCATGATATCTGTTGCCAACAAACCGTGAGGGATGACGGCCAAATGGGACGAAATGCTGGTGAGGTCAGCGGGCCGGAAAACACTCTAGCTTCTTATCTGGATCTGCCGAAGCTCCTGAGAGCGGGTGCCCTGTGTGCCGTCAGCACCATTCTCCGGACCACTGGTCTCGCAATAGTATCTGGGTTTCCTGGCCGGTTTAGGTGGTTCGGGCTGCAAGTTCCGGGCCAAAATACGGGGAGAAAACCCATCTTTCATTAAGCGGTCTCGATACGGAACTCGGAATCTATGTAGAGCGCCTTGAGAGCGCTCAAGCTTGGCGCTCTGACTGTGTTGAGGTGAAATTTGATGTGACTGCTGAAGCGCGCGGCACGCCTATTATTACCGGACAAATTGGCAATGTGGTCACGTCATTGAGCTTTTTGGGAGTGGCGGCGGCGTACGGGAGGCATATGCACTCTGTAGCATTTGTGAGCATTATATACAAGCAGGTCACCAGGGACGGTGAGAGATGTCGACAGAAGCATTCGTGCGTAACAACTACATACGGCATGATGTAGATACTTTTAAGATGCCCGACAGCGCAAAGGCAGTACTTTACTTGACTTCGAGGAGCTTGACCTCTTCCAGCAAGAATTAGGACCGTTGATACAATTGAGGAGGAAGAGAACGCACCAAATTTCAATGTAGAGTTGGGAGGGATGCCATCGACACCCTTGCTGCCATAGGCCAGTGCAGGTGGAATAGTAATAATGCGCTCGCCACCAACACGCATTCCAGGGATACCCTCATCCCATCCTGCAGCGACAGATCAGCCACAACAGAACGTGAAAGGAAAATGGCTCAACCCACCCTTGATGACTTCACCCTTTCCAACCTTGAAGTAGAACTTTGTACAAAGCTAAGTGCCAGACCTGTGAAAAGGGTAATAAAAAGCTTACAGGCTTCCCCTTGACATTCTTGTCGAACCCTGAGCCGTCAAGGAACTTTCCAATGTAACGCATACCGACGCGGCTTCCCTTCTTTGCCTCGGGGCCGTCACCAACCTTCACGTCTTGAATCTTGAGGCCGTTGGGAAGCTCCTTCACATCGGAGTTCTTGGACTTCTTCTTGTCCTCCTTTTTCTTGTCCTCCTTCTTGCCTTCCTTCTTCTCCTTTTTGTCGCCACCCGCAGGAACAGCCTTTCCATCCTCGGCCTTCAATTTCTTGTTCTTTTTCTCCTTTCCTTCCTTAGGCTTTCCCTCGGCAGCTTCATCAGTATCACGAGGGCGCTTGGATGGTTTTGCAGGAGGTTCATCCTCAACTTCCTCGAAGCGACTACAGAACATTCAAGTATTTCGACAAAGATAGCTCAGAATGAATGACTGACCTAGCATCGCTGTCGACTTCGAGACCAGCAAGGTCCTCAGGGTCCATCTCGACATCGGAGCTGACGTCCTGAAGGTTGTAACCCTCTTCGTCGGAAGAGATATCGCTATCGTCGCCAAACGGAGGTTGATCAGGTTGCTCTGAATGTGAGATTGAGCATGAATGCACAGGTAACAATTGGAAAGAAAACGTACCAATATAGTTGCCAGTCAGATAAACCGTGCTAAAGAATGGTGGGTATGAATGAATGCTTCGTTATGCATGGATGGGTGATACTGACTTCTTCCCGGTGTTGGTCAAGACATATTCGCGTTCCTCAAGCAAAACGACGTTGAGAGTGCTTTGCTCGATCTGAAGAGGCAATGAGGTCTCGGTTGTGCGCGAAAGAGAGGTCAACTCACCTTTCCAGCCGTCAAAGCAGCGAGGACGGTGGTGACAAGCTTAGGCTCGCTTTCCTCGTCCTCATCCTCTTCTTCTTCCTCGTCATCGGAGTCGGGGGCAGTCAGAGCCTTGTAAGCCAGCTTGACGACAGAGCGCCCGTTGGCATCTGGGAGCTCCTCTCCAAAGGAGATGTTAGTGACGCGAATGTCCGCTGCAGGAGTGACATAGCCCTCGCTGCCACCAGCCAGCACGAGACTCCTTGAGAGTGTATCAGCAAGTGATCACGAAAAAANCGCGTCAAAANCGCACCAGATGTCGAGTTCAACAGACATGATTAGTAGAAAACCTGAGGACGAGAGAGACAAGTTAAAAAAAAGTCGCTCAGTTCAACAGATCCCTTGTGGCTGTGCACGCAAAGCTCATTGAAACTCCGATCGACATTGCATCAACGCGCCTCAGCAGCGGACTGAGCCTAGCAAGCAGCCAGCCATGGTGAGTATCGACCATTCCCCGTCAACGTCCATCGCCTCATACCCTCCAGTCGAATGTCCTAAGACCATACCTTGCGGCCGTCAGGTCCACATTGACCGCAGCCTTGACACTGGAGAACTTCTCGTCCCAGGTAAGTCGTCCTCCACCCTTCCCCATCTAGAACGTGATATATCTGTTGTCTAGGTGGTTGAGAGGCACAATAAACCAGAGGTCGAAGTTCAGTGAGTAGTGGTCTATTCTTCCGAACCTTGCATTAATCGGTCCATAGAACATCCAAGGAAGTTCTGCTTAATCCCCTAACCATCTCTCGAAATGAAAACGAACGCGTCCTCATCGAACCTTCCGTGAACTCTGTACGAGTTAGCATCAAGATCAAGCAGGCTGATGAAATCGAGCGTATCCTGGCTCACAAGTTCACCCGGTTCATGACCCAGCGTGCGGAGAGCTTCGTTGTCCTGAGACGAAAACCAGTGCCAGTGCGTACTATCAGCTCCACCTTTTGAGATCTTCGAGCTCACGACATTTGCTGCAGGGCTATGATATTTCCTTCCTTATCACCAACACCCACGCCGAAACGATGCTCAAACACAAGATCGTCGATTTCATCATTCAGTGAGCACTTCACTTAAACCCCAATCCGCAGTTCGTTGACCGTGGTTCCAGGTTCATGGAGGAAGTGGATAAGGAAATTAGCGAAATGAAGCTCAGTCTGAATGCCAGGGCTCGTATTGTAGCAGAGTCGTACTTGACAGCGGTGAGTCTCATCCTGATGTTACAGTGTCTTCGACCCGTCTAACCTTGCCCAGTTCAATGCATAGTCTCATAGATACCCCTTGCGATCACTCAATCGTTGTATTAATTATTTCAATCAGCATGCACATCCACAACGGACATTCCCTCAGGCCGCGATCTTTCCCTCTGTCTGATTCCGCGATGTCATCTTCTTTTCTAACCTCTCCTTGACCTTATCTCTCCACTCCCGATCCAAGATCGCATAACTCCCAACATCAGTCCACCCGCCAGCGTTATCCGTCCACCACTCCTTCTTGATGCCTTCTTGCCGAATATTAGCAGTCTTCTCCAGCCATCCTCGCATAGGCAGATTCTCCATCGACGTCTCCATCGAAATCCTATGGAACCCCCTCTCCTCAAAGGTGTAAGCGAACAGCGTATAGAATACCTCCGTCGACACGCCCTGTCCCTGGAATTTCGGTGCTACAAGGATCCCTGCCTCGCATGATTTCTGAAGGTCGTCCATACTGAACACGCCCGTCGATCCGCCGACCTCGTAAGACCCATCTTCACCTCGGACGTAGACGATCAAGTCGAGGATACGAGAGTCTTTAGCTCTGTTTTCTCTCCTTTCGCGGACTTCCTCCGCCGTCATTGTTTCTGGGAGAAATTTGAGGAACCGCAGAGTTACTGGGTGTGTGCGAAGGATAGCGACGGCTTCATCATCTGCCTGGGATGGTGTCACTAGTTTAACGCGCCGGCTTGGGGAGTAGAGCGTTAATGTGGCCGGAGTCTGCGCCATTGTGAGGAAGTTCTGACAAGAATTGCGAATCGCAAAAACGTCTTGGGGTATATAAAGCCGAGAGCAGTTGATTACCATCGCTAATGAGATGTGCCATATGGTATGCCGGTGCCGCCTGACAGAACAGTGAACATCCGCCTGACTCGAATGTGCGACTCGGGTCAAGAGAGAACGTAAGGTGTACTGTTGTGTTGAACAAGGTAGAGAGTCGCACCCTGCAGCTGGATACTGCCGAGTGAAGTGAATACCACCGAATGGTAGGAGTATGTACACTAGAGAAACAAAATTATATAAGATACAGAATACGTCAAAAATAGGTTATGTGCAGGTGTTATGTCAATGAACAGAGAAAGGGAAAATGGAATAAAATTCGAAGCCGGTTTTGGAGAAGCAGCAAATTGAACCTTCTAGGCTGCGGTGGAGGTCGATGCTTCACCTTGGTTAGGTTGACGTCTCAGACCGAACAGCTCAATCAAGTCTATAGCAAGCGAGGTAAGAACGCCGAATTCATGCCCATGATTCGGAGAAAAACTCACCTTGGAGCCTCGCTTCCTTTTGCTGGCGCTGAGTCTCCTTGCTTTTGATACCAGAGAAGGCCTAAAAATCATGGCGCATTTGCATGAGGACTTCACAATACTAAACAGGAAATCGCAAACCTCCTTGATCAAGACTTTCTTTCGCTCTTGAATATCGAGAACTTTAGACTCGACGGTGTTCTCCGCTATGAGCTGATAGACGTGGACATTCTTTTTCTGTCCGATCCTGTTGACACGATCGATGGCTTGACTCTCAATGCCCTCCTGCACAAGGATGTCAGCATTATCCAAAGTCACGAAATAAGGCACGGGAACGAACCTGCCACCAACTGTGCGACGTGAAGATGATCATTTGAATAAATCAATTAGAAAAACATTTGAAACGAGCTTACGGATCCATACTGAGAAAACAATCGTTAGAATAATTCGGCAGATACACAAGGGAGAAAGGACTTACAGGAATACGTTATTTGCAACTGTCAAGTTCAAACCAAGTGCGCCCTGGAAGAAGATTTAATGCCCAGGCTTGTTGGGAAGATATAATAAAACACATACAGCCTTCAGGGAAATCAGCATAACCCTCGGATTAGTTCCAGAGGTGTCAAAGCTATCTTGCTCGTCCATAGCAGCATCTTCATCTCCAGGCGTATAATCGTCTTCGCTATCTCCAGCGTCCTCTTCAGCCAAGCTTCGTCGAGATTTGTCTTTTTTACGAGAAGATTGACGCCCGCGGCTAGATTTCTCGGCGTTTCCACTCGAGTTCTCGATCGGAACAGAAAATCTGGCAATTGCCTCTTGTCGACGCCTAGCAGACATCTTTCCGTCGAACTGAACGAATGGGATGCTACTCATCCGTTAGATTGTTTCATTTGCCGATAAATTGAGAGGACACACCCTTCCTCTTTGAAAGCCTCAGCAATCTGTGTAAATTGTGAGCATTTTCCATGGCAAAAAGTAGGTAATCCGGCATACTTTATCCAAGAACGAGGTAAATTGGGAGAAAACCAAGCATTTTTCGTCTGATGGGATGAGGCGCAGAAGTTGAACCAGCTGATCAACCTTCGCTGAAGACCCACTCAGCGTTTCCTCAGGGGTTTCTTCACGACGTGGCGCCTGTGTAAGCTCAGGGGGAGGCGCTCGTTCAAACAAGTCAGCAGCAGTCAACTCGCGGCGATCCTACAAAACCATTAGACCAGCATATCTATATCGTCGAAACACTTTACCATTGGGCACCGTGCATCACGAGTGATGACTTCCATGATGCTATGTGGAAGAAAGTCAATCCAGAATCTCTGGGGGATACGAGCTGCTCAGCTTACCATCCAACACAGAACATATGCGCACAGCTCGTAATCCTGGCGTCGTCCAGGACATTGAAACAGATAGGACATTCTTCACAGTCCTCTATCGCTTGAGCCAACATGTCCTGGAGTTTAAGCTTCTGCTCAGGGGTCACTGGAATAGCAGGTTTGTCTCCCTTGGAGTTTTCCTCTGCCGCCTTGAGCTCCTCCAAATAGTTGGCAGGGAGAAGACCTGGGTGCAACGCCAGCTGCCTGAGCCTCGTAAGCATACTAAGAACATTCGATTGCATCTATGAAGCGTTAATATCAGAAGTACATCGTAAAATGGGTTCCTCACAATGGTCGACGAAGATGTGCTGAGCATGGTTTCGAACCGGCTTTGAGAGATTTTTTCAATCTCATCGTAGTAGCGCTGAATTTTCGTGGTGAGAAGACACTTGAGAAATAAACAGGGAAATAACTCACCCGGGCTTCCTCTGTAAGAGTAACTGGAACCTTGATCATTTCTACCTGTAATCGAGGTTAGACTGGCAAGGAGATCAACAACACCGCGACCTACTGGAGGCAAAGCAATCAGAGGGACACCGTTCGAGTCTTGCATCTGGAGGCCATTTTGACGTTAATAAGGAAGGTGGGCTAAATTTGAGGGCTACCAACCTCTTTCGTTCGGCGAATGCAGACATTGCTCATCAAAGCCTGTACACAGTCTGGATTAGCAAGTCAGACCGGCGTATTCAAGGAGAGAACTAACCCTTAGCAGCTCGGCGCCATTAGGATCACCGTTCTTGAGAGGCCTGAGGAGAAGACGCTTGAAGAAATCTTCATTATCGAGTGGTTGGCAAATCCTCAAAAAGGTCAGAATGGATCCAAGATCCTACGAAGGTTTATCAGAAAACAGTTCTTCCCCAAGCAATAAATAGATTGTACCCTGGGTGAGTTGATCTGCATGAAATGTTAATAACCTGGTCACAGCAGAGTAAAACATAACATACGATCGGCGTGCCAGTCAGCACCCATCGTTTGTCCGCGTTTAGTTCAACAACAGCGCGGGCCATCTTGGTCTTTGGGTTGCGAATAACGTGGCCTTCATCTAGAATGATTCTCTAACGGAACAGTGAGTTGAGCGACCAATTCCCCTTCCGAAAGCTAACCTTCCACGCAACGTCGAACAGTGTTCGTTCCACCTTTTTCTTCTTCCTACTGGGTCCCGCTGCAGAGCTGCCTTCAGATTGAGTGTGCTCTCCGGCAATGGTCTGGTACGTGGTGATTACAATGTCGTAGCGCTGAAGCTCTTCAGCACTGATTGACCTGTTGTTACCATAATACAAATAAGTCGATACTTTTCCTCGAACGCAGTGATCCAAAATCTGCTTTTCCCAGTTCGACAAAATGGAAACGGGCGCGACTATAAATGCCAATTTTCAGTAAACCGTGGACGACACCAAGAGAGAGCAAAGTACCGATCAAGGTTGCCCTGGAAAATCCGGGAGTTTTCTCCTTTTTCGTCGCCACGACGAGAGCGATCATGGTGAGCGTTTTGCCCAGTCCCTTGGTGAACGCAAGAATCAGTCATGTCACCGGTAATATGGAATACTGAATTTACCATGGCATCACCGACCAAGGCGCCTTTCCCCAAGGCAGGAGGATTTTGTTGCGGAGTCTTCGTTGCAACTTTGCAGAGTATTTACTGAGCAGGAACTCTTCTCAGAATCTTGCTTACGACTCACCGTTGAAATAGAAGCTCTAGGACTAAGATTAGCTGCAAGTTCGATATTATACAACTGTTAACTTACCTTGTTACCGACTTTCCTCAGCTGCCAGAACTGGACGGGTGAATCCGTCTCCTTGGTTGGCAAGACTGGGTTCTCTTTTTCAATGCACCATCGCAAGGCTTGAGACTGGTGATCATTAGTACAAGGTAGGTCAAGACTTAGATATCGGCTTAACGAACCTGATGCTTAAGCAAGTCAACCTGGAGGTGACCACTGGCAATTCCAGGGGGATCGGGGTGCACAGGAAGATTGAGAATATCGTCCTTGGAACAGAGAGTATCGAGCAGGGAGCTGCGTCGACCTTCGTCGTTCACTCTCTCAAGAGTATTGAGCGTCTGTTGCAATTCTTGCGCCCTTTGTAACGCTTCTTGCTGTTTCTTTATGGCCTCGAGTTGGGCTGGAGTAGGTCCCTGCACTCTAGGCTTACTAGGGCCTGCGTTTGCTCTTACGGCTGCAGCGGCCTGTCGACTAGCGGTGGGCATTGCGGCAACGCGACCACCAATCACAGATCGTGCGCTCGTGCTCGCTACGGGGGCTTGAGGGCGATTCTGAGTAGCATTCGACCTCGCCTGGTAAGGAAGCTTAGGCATAACCAAGCCCCGCTTGTCAGGACTACCGTAAAACTTCAGGGTACTGACGACTGGGTTAGCCTGAGGAAACGGTTGACGACAAAGAAGGTACGCACATCGAGAGGGTATAGCCGGAGGAACCGGTCACTTGTCAAAATATCAGTGAACGGAGCAATTAGGATTTGAAAAGTAGCTTACAGTTGCCGTCGTTGATCACACCTTCCACTGTGATCAACTTCTTATCAAGTAATGGAGACAGTTGGGAAGCGACCCCGCGAGAGAGATGTCCGACTTGTTGTCGGCTAATGTTCTTAACTTGAATGGCATTCCTATCGTAAGGATTTTGTGGTTCTCGAACCAGGAGAACCTCTTCCCCAGGACCGACCAATCCTATTTACCATCAGAGCGCGCTCGAAGGACAAGGATTGGCTGTCTCACCCCTATAGTGTCGGATACCGACGACGTCAGTGTTCATGAACGCGTACATCTCGTCGCGAGCTTCCTCTTCGAGTGGCGCAGCTGCAGCCTCCTCTTCCTCTGCAATCATAGCACGCCGAGTTCCTTGAGTCAGAGGGGGAGGAACGAGACTCGTGGAAGAGTCAGCCTTGCGCTTCACAGCTGTACTGGTCGTGGCTACGCCAGAAGCGCTCCTAACTTTAGCAGTAGTTGGGACATCCGAAGGGTCAACTCGGCGAAGGGATACGGCCAAGCGAACCTTTTGCTGGTCCGAAGAGCTATATGAGAAAGTGTCAGGGTTGTTTATAGGCAGCGACTGAGGCACTTACTCTAAGTCTTTGAACCCAATGATTCTGTCAACAGTAACACCGGCCAATAGGTTTAGAATAGCTGGTGTTACGCAGCCCCTGAAACAGAGGTTTAGACTCAACGTTATGTCCGGACATCGAGAACCTTACCAGTGTCTCCATTCGACGGTCTCGTTGACACCATCCCTGACAACCAGTCCGTACCGGAGAGTACCAGGGGGCATGCTAGAATTCTACCATTGAAACAGATGTCAGAAATGCCAATATGAGATGCAATTCGCTTACCTTGCAAGGGGGCGGGGCATGGCATTTTGCGCGTATGCTTTTACTGTACTATAATTCGCGTCAGAGTCGGCAAAGAATACACGACACCACTGATATAGACGCTTACTCCTATAGTATGGCCGTAATTTGGCGCCATTCTGGCTGTATGCGCGGTCAAAGGCGATTGGGAGAAAGCTTCGGCGTGACGGCAGGCGGGCTGTCACAGACGCGTCGGGAGCCAAACAACCACCAACGCGTTACCCATTGAATAGTAGGATTACATAACTCGCGTTGTCAACTTCCACCATCCTCGTCAATATTTCAGTATGCCAAGTTCAGAGAAGAAAAGTCAGTTTGCTGGCTTGTATTGAATATTATGATAATAACGTATGGTTTAGAGTCCCTTATTTTTGACCCCGATCAGGACCCAGAGGAGCAGCGAGAAGTCAGGCAGAATTATCGCGCTCTGAACCGCAGGGTCAAAGGTGCGTCGCGTTCAAGTTCTCCAACCAAACCCAGCATCTTGACGCCGAGACTCAGAGCAGCAGGCAAATCCAAATGACTACACTGCCGAAGATATCCTCAGAGGGGTCCAGGAAGCTGACCAACTCTTTGATAAGGGTGAATAGCTTTCCTCTGAGCTCTGCGCACCCATCTCATCTATTTCCAGTCAAACAGCCACAAGAGGCAACGTTAGACTCGCACTTTCTGCTCATTGCGTCCAATGTCGGCGCACAGAAAGCTCGAGCGATGAAATCGGGCTCCGGCACGTTTGATGTCGATGATTTCATTTCTCAACTTGTTACATACATGGGGGGGTGGAAAGGGCGTCGCAGACGAGAATATCGAGCGACATTTGGACGGTGATGATGCGATCGACACACCACTGGACTGGGCCAAGATCGGTCGAAAAGCAATGGCGAAGAGCCGGAGAGCCCCAGCGATGGGGTTTATGTTGGGGCCTTTGTCCCTCGAGCAGAAGAAGCGCGTTATTGCCAGGCGGGCAAGGCAAGAGAAGAGTAACGAAGAAGCGAGGAGACCGCAGGAACTCAAGGAAGAGGACATCCAACGTTCGGAAAACGAGACTGTGAAGAACGTGGCGCAGGTCAGTGTATCAAAGCCTCATTTCGATGTCGTGCTCAAGCTTCCTGGGTCCGAAGATCGAGGAACTACTGTCAGAAGAAGGCCAAATCAATCTATTCAGTTTCATTATCAACCCTAATGACTTCGCTCAATCCGTTGAGAATATGTTCTACCTGTCATTCTTGATCCGCGACGGCAAGGTCGCGCTTGAAACCACAGAGGAAGGGGAACCCATTATTTGTTGAGTCCACCTTTTGTGAATAATGAGCTCTGGCTAATTGGCATGCCAGACGTTTGCGAGCCACCAAGCGATGAAGATTATAGCTCAGGCCTAAAGAAGCAGCAACTGGTGCTCGAGTTCGACATGAAAGTATGGAGAGTAAGCTCTTTCAGGATTCCTGTGTGGGTTCGAGCTAAACCTTCCCTAGCGAGCAATTGAAGTTTTCAACATTACTGAGTCCAAGATACCGGACCGACCCAAAGCTGAGACGAAATTGGGGGACAAGTGGTATGGCTAACGCTCCAGATCGCGCTATGCCTGCGTTCCATTGTATACCGCTCTCCATTCCACGATAAGCTCTTCCTTGACAGTTATGCTCGCATAATGCTTTCCTTACAGAGACTTCCCATTTATTCCGTTAGATTAGCTATGAATGTGCGATGATGAATGTATCCAACCCGAGAGGAAGCATATCGGAGTCTTTCAATTCCTGGCGATCCCATGAGGTTTTGGCCAGCTAAGATCGGCCCCACAACATGTCAGTCTCCAACAACAATCGAAAAATGAGGGGCATTTACCTGCTCTGAAGCTTCGTTCAACGAAACAACGTTCATGTGGTCAGGAACGTTCCCAGAATTCTGCGCAAGTTCACAATTAGTAGCTCGCAAGGGGTACAGTACTAGTTGGACTCTTACGAGTATAGTTTCGTCCACGTCTCGGACATGCAACTTCAAGTCGAGTGGTAGTTGCGAAGGGAAGATGACCGCATGGACGGTAGGGGTATACGGGCGCTCTGATGACACTTGCTGAGCGTATTTCTATTTTCTATCAGCCTTGCGGACATTGCAGGCACACTGCTGGCGACTCACAGTAGCAATATCAAGGGCAAGTCGGATATCCTGGCGGCGACCGCGTGCGTTCGAGCCAACGACAACGAATAGTTCCCATATGCAGTTTACCACGTATACCGACTTGCAAGGGTTCACTTCGTTCAACAAAAAANTCGACTGGCAAAAGCTAAAAAAAAANCAATAAGCATCGATATCAAGAATCAGAGAGCGGAATGTCGCCTACCGTGTTAGTCCTTTTGCTTGCATCAACCCTCCAAACAGAAGGATTGAGATCGAGGGACGACGTCCTCCTCCACCTCCAGTAATCGGCCTCAGCAAACGGTGATTCCCCCAAAATCATCCAAAACATTTCGTTGTCGTCGTCTTCGCCTTGAGTGAGCTCAACGATATCCGCCTCTCCACATATGCTTCTTGCATATGCCAAAGCAGCCTCACGCTCAGCAGCGACGGAACCAGTGCCATACCAGACATAGATCGTTCCAAGCATCGACAGGCAGTAGCTGAACGCCGAACAGAGGTTCTTCACGCTCTGTGCAAGTGATGCTAAATCAGGTCTCTGCGTTACGGATCGAGCAATAGATACTTACGAGGTCGTGCTCGTCAATGAAGATGATATCATCCACAGCGCGTACAAGGTGCATAGTCGTGTTCTCCGCCGTCCAATGTGCTCGAGTTCCCTAAAGAACAAGTTAAACAATTAGCGGCTCACGATGAAAACCACAACTCGCCTGTCTGATCGACAGCCTGCCTCCTAACAGGCGTACCAAGTGTGCTGGTTCTGTGCATTGTCGCACAATGACCTAGAAAACACCAATGACTATTGAGTCTCGAGGAGTCGGAAGTAAGAGATCAACTCACAGGGGTAGTGCCGTATCTCCG
Organism: Candolleomyces eurysporus; assembly: GCA_027579435.1. NCBI lineage: Eukaryota > Fungi > Basidiomycota > Agaricomycetes > Agaricales > Psathyrellaceae > Candolleomyces > Candolleomyces eurysporus. The sequence continues at coordinate 69,262 of JANBPK010001194.1, forward strand.
ACCGAGCTCATGTAGCTTCTTCTCCTCCACCTCGCCGAACTGAGAATGCTTCCCAAGCCATCCCCATACGAACGTATCGACGAGTCCGCTCGATGCGGACTTGCAACGGTGGATAACAGCAAGGGTTTCACGATCATAAAAGATGGTTTCATCCTGAGTTACGGTCGTGCCGTTAGACCCGACGATACTGATGACCTCAACCGAGATGGGCTTTGCATCGGCTGGGATTGGGGATGCTGAGGTTGCGGGTCGGAACATCACCGACAAATTTACCCGTGGAAGGGGACCATCATCGTGCACTGCGTCAACGAAGAACGTCAGTCAGCCTACAGTAAAAGAGAAAAAAAAAATTGTTCGGGAATTGACCTAGGGTAACAACGCCGGAATCCTTGACTTCGGGTTGTTCTTGAATGACGGCTGAATGTTGCTGCCCAGGTGCCACTGCGCGTCCATCCGTACGTGAAAATGTGTTCGCAGGGGATGGCGCCGGAGTTGCCTCCTCCTTGAGCGGGGGCAGGGTCACAAAGGAATCATAGCTCGACTTTCTCTTCTCTGAAGCTCCAGGCGAAAGTGTGTGCCTCATCACAGGGCTTCGTGTTTCCTCCTTTTCCAATACCAAGCCACGCTCTTCGGCTCCAGATTGGCTCGGAGAGGTCGGGCTCCTAGCATCCTTAGACGCGGCATGTTCGCTCAATGCTTGGGCCACCTCCATCACAGTGGCTCTCGATCCGGTGCTGGGAATGCGTGGTTGCGGACTAGGGGAGGCCGGGGNCGGCTCTCTTTCCCTCATGGGATTGGGCTACTGGGATGTTGATGGAACTTGGTCTCTCGAACGATTTCTTTGGCGTTATCGCCCTGTTGACGGGTTCAAGGCTTCGGGGATCCTTGGTCATACCCGGAAGTGCTTGTCTTATGCCTGAATATTGCTTGGGTTGCCTTGGTGCCTCATTCTGCGGGGGAAATGTGGGTGATAACAGAGGCTTCGGGGTTATGGGTCCAACATTCTTCCATTGCTCAGCCAACGCTCCAGTCTTGGAAACCGGACGAGCCTGTTGCGCAACCTGGATTTCGGCTGCAGGCCTCAGAGTAGTTACCCGCTCCTCCACAACAGCCTTTCTCGTTTCCGGTAAAACAGATCCAGTACTTTGACCGTGTTGATTGCTTGACGCCTTCCTAGGCCTCTTCGCCCGATCTTTGGTGGGCTACAGAACGAGCGACACACCAAGATGTGTCATGTTCAGCAGAACCGGAAACATGGTCAAGTATGGTCGACATTTTATTTGAGTCGCAGATTGTACATGTAAAAGAACAAAGCAGAGCAAAAGATGTCGTGAGCAGACCAACTCTATAACGTTATTATCACCAAGATTAACGCACATGGATCAACGGTTTACCAGTGGGGGCTGGAAGTTCCGAAGTTATGTGGTGTTTCGACGTCGGTTTATTATCAGCGGGCTTCGTCTGACCAGCACCACGAGAGGCCGGACGTTTAACACCAAGTTCGTCGACTGTCGATTGTTCGACGAACATGGTAGTAGCGGAACCGAGAGGTCCAGAGGCCGATTTCATCTTTTCCATCAATTGAGCGGTGGTTCTGGGAGTAAGAGGCGGGTCATCGGTAGGAAAGGTCGACGGAGGCCTCGAAGGCTTCTGCGAAGGTGTCGTAGACTTCAAGGCGGCGGTTGCTGGGGTGGTCGGGGTGGAACGTGACGGTGTCTGGGGATCAATAGTGACGGCTCTGCGAATAGGAGTGTTGAATGTAGACTTCACAGGAGAAACCGGCGATGTCGCTCCTTGGGTTGAGGGTGGCCACCGATCCAGCACAGAGCCTTTCCTGAGGCTAGAGGGCTGTAATTTCTCCACGGGGGCGGGAGACGCCGTTGTCGAGCTGGGAGTTGATTTGGTTTCAAGACCGTGACTGACTTTGACCATATTCTGAACGAATCCACGACCTTGGAGTCGGCTGATGCTGGGAGTCACATCCTTGGCTGGTGAAGCCTTCTGGAACGCAGGAGACGGGATAGCTGACGCAGATATCTTGGGAGTTGAAGGGGGCAGGCGGGGTTCTGGCTGTATGGGCCTCGCGAGGGCAGCGGTCGCGATGACAGGAGAGCGCGAGGGCTGAGGGGCGACGGGATATTTGGGAAGGAAACTTGGGGTAGACATCGTGCGTTCCCGATTTGAAGGAGTCAACCGCCCTGGGTTCGGGGTGGGTGGCGTCCAAAGTTTCGATGAGCTCTGCGGAGTAGGTTCTACCCCCTTCTCGATGACTGGAGGCTTCGGACTGCTTATAGCCCGTTCGCGATTTCCAGTCTTCTGAGGCGAGACCGACCGTTCTTGTCTCCGGTTCCAGGACCCCTCGTCACGAAGGTCAGTCGTAGACTTGGTTGCGACTAACGTCGAGTTCACCGGCTTTCGAGGAGAACTAGGACGGTCACCTCCATTCGATTTGGATGTACCAAATGAGGTGCTGGAAGGCCTTTCGAAACTCTTCTGCGATTTCACAGTGGATCTCGGAGTCGGGCTGGCTGAGGGGCGATACCTTTCAGCATCTTCACTGCCAAAGTTTCGATTGTTGCTCCTGTCGAAGCTCTTTTGAGGCTTCAACGCGGAACTTGGAACGGGACTCGTAGATGGGCGATATCGTTCAGCATCTTCACTGCCATAGCTTCGGTTGTTRTYCCTRTCGAAGCTCTTTTGAGGCTTCAACGTGGCGCTCGGAGTGGGGCTCGCGGAGGGGCGGTAACGTTCAGCATCTTCAGTGCCATAGCTCCGATTGTTGCCCCTTTCAAAACTCTTCTGGGAACGCAAAGTTGAGCTTGGGGTTGGGCTGGCAGATGGACGGTACCGTTCCGCCGCCTCTGTTCCAACGATAGACCCGGATGTTGGGGAGGTGGATCTCTGTCGCTCCTGGTCAGGTCGACGAAGATAACTGTTCCTGGACGAATCACTTGGTGTCCTGTTCCCACTACCAAGGGCTGATGCAACGGCTTTGAGGTCCGATATTGCCTTCTGGTTTTCTTCGCGAGCTTTGACTAAACCACCACCCAAGTCTTTCTTCGACACCATTCCGGGCATCGCGACACCTCCCTTCCCGAAAATAGGATGCGGAGCCTTCAAATCAGGCTGGTTGAACTGGGTGGGATCGTGGGCATTCTGCTGCGGGGCATGTTTGTTCAAACGAGGCCCACTTGCCCGACCGCCAATGAATGAAGCCAAAGATACACCTTCAGATCTTCCACTGGCAGGTGCTTCTGGTAAATGGACCGAGTTCTGCCCCATGATTTTGCGAAGGGCTTCGTTCTGGTAGCCATGCCTCTCGGCAGGATCTCGCGGTTTGTCGAAACTCGAGGAATTGTTAGGTGGACTGGAGATGTTCAGCTGCTCGGAAACTCGAGCTGTTAAAGGGAAAGTATGTTTATCAGCGACAACGTGGTTGGCAGGACCAGGGACCGAACAGCTTACAGAGATCAACACTATCGTTTGGACGACCTGCACGGCTACTCCTCCTCAAACGAGCTTGACGTGCAGCGGCAATCTCTTCTTCCAATCGACGTTGCTCATTCTCTTCGTCAGCGTCGACTTGTCGTTGTAGAGCCTTGATTTTGCTCGTCCATTCTGCCAGATCAGTTTCTGGTTTGGGGAAGTCGACTGATCGTCTTGAGCTGGTACTGCGATAATCCATTGTCGTTTGACCGTCGGGTATAAAGGACACAAGGCCAAGCTGCTCGAGCGGCTTCCGATTCCTGAGCCCTTGGACGAGTATCGAGCGGGGAGGAGGTATCCAACGACCAAACTGGCTTAAAGCAGAAGGCAGGAAACCAACTGAACAGGGATGCCGCCAAACCATGGCCTTCACGTGATCACGCTTCAAAATGGAACAACTTGGTCCGAGTCGTTCACCCTCATTCACCGTGTTCCCCATAATTGGGTGTCTAAAAGATTGGGTTCATAATTAAAAATCACCGTACTATGGTCGTTGATGCATCTGCATGCAGTACATGAAGTCCGTATAATGTAAGGGATAAAGGATGGACATAAAGTCTGTAGACTCAAGAATCCAATCAAGCCAGCAGAGTGAAGACCGTGGAGACGACGGCCAGGCCGCTTACTGAAATTCCAGCCATGGAGAAGGAGCTGAGAGCACCGCTGTTGTTGCTGCCTTGAGTGGTGCCTGTCGTCTGGGACGCACTCTGCGTGATGCCGGAAGGAGTGGCACCATCTGTGCAACGGTCAGCGATTGGGCATTCTCAGCATTGCAAGGAATTTGGGAACTTACCAGTGAAAGTAGCCCCACACTGCTCGTCGAAGGTAGTTTTGAGGCTAGGGGCGGACTCGGGAATATCCTGGGTGACGATATTGTACACCCCTTTGGCGCAGTTGGTGCAAGTGATGTTTTGAGCCAGAAGTGTCTGGGGAGGGTTCGCAACCAATTGCACAATGTTGGACAAGCTGAGAGGGCCGGTAACTCCCTCGATGTCTCGGAGGGTCTGCGTGATACAGTTGTTCGATCCACTGCCATGGCAGATTGTTAAGTTAACCCGTGCTAATCGATGTGCATAATCTGACTTACTCTTTCAAGCAGAGGACCTTCCTAACTGTTGGGTAGTACTGCTGAACGAGGGTAGTAATCGCGGTGGTGTCATCCGCTCCGGTAACGGATAATTCTGTCGAGCAGCCAGCGGTAATGTTGGAGACGACTTGAGCAATTGTCTCGTTACTGCAAGCCGGTGCCCCGCAGACCCCAGTCAACCAATTGTCGACAGTTGGAATAATTGACTGGGAAGAGTTTCCGGTGGCGATCGAAACGAGAGCAAGAGGATTCAGGCACGACGCAGCAGCAGGATTGAGGGCAATCGAAGACAAAGCCGATGTGCAACCGCTAGAAAGCCTACAAGGATTTAGTTGGGTTTAGTCTATGTGACCAGAATGACTTTGAAGGAGATTAACTAACGATTGAGCGGAGACGTAGGCAGCCAGTGCAACGAGGGTAACGGTGCGCAACATTGCGAAAGATGATTAGGGTATGACAAGGGAAGGAAAGAAAGAAAGCTTTTGGAGAAGCTTGGGCGCGCAGTGCAACGGTTATATACCCCCGTAGTTACTGGTGGTGTGCACTGCATGTGGCACCAGTGATCGGGGACATTCCATTTTTGTTGGAAAGGTCTTCATTGACGGCTAATCTCGACCGAGACAAGCGGAAAGAGGAAGCCGTTTTTGCACAGCAAAAAAGCCCAGGTCGAGGTCACGGTCTTGGGAGTGCGCTGCGACAAAGACTGTTGTTCATGAGACCGTGTTCAGTGTAGAGTCATGCAGCCTTGTTGACCCTCGCGAGACCAGGGAACAGAAATGTCAGCGTTACGACCTCGGCCTTTTTGAATGATTGAATGATGTTTCAACCTTTTGCCTCTTCCCAGCTGACAACGTGACGACTATCACTTGAGTAAGTATCACGAAAGACTGCGGACAAGCAAGTACAGGTTTTGCATAGCAGTATCCAGCATGCACATCTTCAAAGTGAGGCTGCGTCCAGCAAGAGATCCGGGTAGAAGGGTTGCTGGGAGGTTCTGCGTAGGTGATAACCTGGCAAGATGCCGTTGACCGGGCCGATTTAATATTATTCAATCTCAGCCCAAATTCATGGATGCCGGACTCGGCAGCTGTACAGTTCTTCGGGTCCGGCCGCAGCCCCAAACCTTAGATTTGTGCAGACACAACAAATGCAAACAGATTGGGATCGCCCTTGCAGCTCATCGTCGTCCGGTCAACGTCGCCATCCTCAAGACTCTCCAAAATGGCTGAATCAGCTCCCCTCAATACCCTCCCCAAGGACATCTCGAGACTCGGCAGCGAGGTCAAGCTCTTTGGCAAGTGGGACACCCAGGAGTGAGTGTCCACGGCGTCCACAACATCCAGCGTATATTGAACAAATATGCCATTATGCAGTGTTGAGGTCAAGGACATTTCCCTCACCGACTATATCCAAGTTCGCCATGCCGTCTACCTTCCCCACACCGCTGGCCGTTACGCCAAGAAACAGTTCAAGAAGGCACAGATGCCCATTGTTGAGCGATTGGTTGACAGGTGCGTCACATTACAATGCCAACCCAGCCTTAAACTAATCTCTCTCTGAAAAAATAGTCTGATGATGAAGGGCCGCAACAACGGCAAGAAGCTCTTGACCGTCCGCATCGTCGCCCACGCTTTCGAAATCATCCACCTCCTCACAGACCAGAACCCCATCCAGGTATGCCTAAACCCGAGATGAATCAAATAGTGTCAATTGAACGCGTCGCTATATGTTAGGTTTTGGTCGATGCTATTGTCAACACCGGTCCTCGGGAAGACTCCACTCGTATTGGTTCGCAGGGTACCGTCCGTCGTCAGGCTGTCGACGTTTCGCCTTTGCGCCGCGTCAACCAGTCGATTGCTCTCCTTACCACTGGTGTAAGCCATATTCAAATCAACGACGATGTCATTCCAATCTTACTGAAATCGTCTTGCCTAGACCCGTGAATCGGCTTTCCGCAACGTGAAGTCGATTGCTGAGTGCCTTGCTGACGAGCTCATCAACGCCGCCAAGGGCTCTTCGAACTCGTATGCCATCAAGGTCAGTTCGCTGAGTATACGGATATAGCGACGTTGCTAATTCACTTTGAACACAACAGAAAAAGGACGAGCTCGAGCGTGTCGCCAAGTCCAATCGGTGATTTCCTTCATTTTCCATCTGGAAGGATATTACGGGCAATAGTCAAAAGGTTCAACGGTGTACTTTCTACACTATACGATGCATATGTAACCCATGCCTTATCATGCCCTCGCTTCTATGTACTTTGCATGACATGTTCTTCTTTTCTCCTAACGACATACCTGCACGTACTATCAACGCATCTCTGAAATTTTGGTAGATGTGTGGATTATCCGCATATCGCATGACGAGATGAGCCCCAGCTATCCAGGGCGACCGCCGGTCCGCGATGGTCACTTGGTTACCAAATATCGCACCCCTTCTCTCGCCGAATATATTCTTTTTCATTGACTCTCGTCTCTCTGGCGCGGTCCAGCGCTTGTTCGGTGGGGTTTTGACGTCCATTGCACCCGCCCACCATCCAGCGCCTCCGCATGGCCAGGCTGGCTTGCGTCTCAAGCGCCGCCTGCCCATCCTGGTGTTTCGGGCCGCCGCTGGCCCTCGGGCAAAGCACGAGGGTTCATATTCTTGTTTCCTTGTACGAAGAGATATCTTGTCCCATATCCTGGCCGGCTTTCCTATCCCACGTCTGGCGTCTCCCGAACAACTCTCCGATGAACTCGACTTGATTGACCTCGTGGTCAAGTCGAATCGAGGCATTTGTGCACGTCGATCGTACCAATGATCATTGAATGCCTCACGCCTGCCCTAGGCCTGAATCACTCTTCACGGCACATCCAGTAGTAGATGACAGATTCATTTACCGGATGCTTCTTCATTGCCTTGGTCATCACAAGGCGTTCCTTAATACGCTTCGTGTTCCTGTGCCCATACATGCCTGCTCCACCGCGAACCCATACATCTGAATGAAACTTCGGGTTTGGTTCGGGGGTGCCTTGCAAAGGTCCCGTCAGAAGAAAGGGTCAAGTGTTTGCCTGCCATCGACAGCATCCGGACCCGAGCGCCTTTCTCCCGACATTCAATTCGATATGCAGTTTTCATGTCGCATGCTATACTTAGTTTTGTGGTATTTCCGAGATGGATGCTTTATTGCTATTGTAGTACAACGACACTTTGAGCTTTGAGCACAGGAGAGGTAAAAGATTTTACAGACAACAAATAATGACGATTGCGATATATATGTGTGTGTGTGCGGTGAGATGGGTCGTGAGAGGGAAGTGATGATTGATTGACTGACGTATGAATGGGAATGGGATGAGGAATGGGATGTGATAGGAAGTAAAGAAGATGGAGAAGAAGAGATGAACCGATGACAGAGAAACGAATAGATAGACGAGAGAAGTACGACCATGTATCGAAAAACCGGCGTTCCTTGTAATGCTAGAATTTGAAACCGTGCCGCAAAAAGGGGAAAGAACATGAAAAATGGGGGGGGTAAATAGCCGTGATGGGGGATATAGGATGGGAAGGTATGAATGAGCACTGAAATGTGAGATGATAACAAAGTGAAGGAAGTATTAAATCCCGGGAAAAATGGCGCGGCGTGCAAATGCTAATGTAGAAAAGTGTTCGCTATCCAAAAGACGAAAAGAACAAANGGGGGGCTCTGAACGGATGGAAGTTGGGGGTTAATAAGGATACACGTGGGTGCGTCGATGAGGGAGGGAAGCAACGTGTAGGGAAGGGTAATGTGACGGATCCGAGAGTATACGTAGAGATGGGAGCGGTATTTTCTTCTTCCGTCCAGAGTAGCGAATATAGAATAAGTTAAAATAATCGGTGCCGTAAAACGTGAAAGGTTGAGGAAGGCCCAGGACGAAATGGCGGCGGCAGAGATACAAAACGCACGGGACGATGACCATTGGACTCCCAAACTTGACCGGACGCTGATCACTAGTCTCCACATCCAAAGAAAGCAGTAGGGCTGGTGGACTAGCATCTTGCCAGTTCTTGTTCCGGAGAGGGTGATCTGGCGAAGCCGGAATGGGTTCCAATAAGTAATAGAAGACTGCCGATGTCATGAATGAGCCAAATTTTGATCACATCATGCAGAGACGAAGGTTCGACGCATTTGACCGAGTTAATGTGATAAATGGATGGAGGGTGTTCTAGAGTGAACCACGGCATAGATGTGACATGAGAAGGGGGGTGCACTGGGTAGGGAAGGCAGATAGAAGGTGGTTGAGAGCAAGGATTCGTTTCCGTGTCCAATGTCGTGAGTTTTGTTTCGTCTAAGGCTACAGGTGAGGTGGTGATGCGTGAATGCCGAATGAAAAAGGTACAGGGACGGGGTAGGGCCAGGCGGTAGACCGAATCACGGCCGCAGATATCGGAGCGCCGTGGGATTGCCGAAGTTAAGCAACAGGTTTGATCATTCTGGTGAACATTCCGCTGTTGAGATCCCAGAAGAAACGCTCGACATCTGTTCGAGTTACGCGCTAGTAGGAGAGAATTCAAGGGCTGCACTACCGGTGGCCATGTGAGCTGGAGGAATGATACTGATTCGAACTGTGCCCCGAAGGAACTGAATTGGCGTTTCGGTGGGTCGATGCGTCATCAGCGGCTTCTTCTGGTTTGGGTTTGGGAACGACGCCATCTATGCCCTTGTATCCGTAAGCTTTCCCGAATTCCTTGATCATGGCCTTGCCCATCAGGCAAACCCAGCCGAGGCCATCCCCATTCACGAGTTGGCCGGGCCAGAACAATTCGCCCTCCTCGTCCTCGAAATCTGGCTCGTGCTCCTCTGTCGGCAATAATGTCGAGTGCATCATCCGATTGAAGGTTGTGGGGAAGCAGCGCATCATAATCGGAAGATTGAGAGTCGTCTGGGAGGTGGAGGTGCACCAACTGGAAGCGTGGAAACCAACTACGAAATCTCGGAGATCCTGTGCAAGCGCAGGTCCAATAGGTTCCCTGACCTCTGCCATGGCTTTCAGGACATCTTGGGGTATTGGAAGAGGACTGTTCGCCAAGTGGGAAGGAAGAAGAGGAAATGGGACGGAAGATGGAGCGTTCTGTGTGCGGTGCGGTCGGGTGGGGGGTTGAGTGGCAGATGGCTGTCGTGAACTCGGCCCGTTGCTGGGTGTGCCATTCTCTCTATATGTAGGAGTGGAGTTGGCGCTGTTGGCAGGCGCAATGCTAGCCGGTGAGGGAAGCATGATAGGTGTCCCATTAGATTTCGGATTCAGTGAGCCGGCGGTACCGCCGGAGGCGGCTTCAGCAGTGTCCACTGCTTTGGAGATGCTCGCCTTCATACTCTTCGTGAGGTTGTTTGTCTCGTGGTCGAGATGATCCCTCACGGTGTAGAAAAGCTTCCGTCCGTGAATGAACGCCTCGATCATCCAGCTGCATGATCCATGAAACACGAGTTCGAATGCAGGCGAGGAAGACACTTACATCAAACCAATAAACGCCTTTTCGGCATCGTTTATGCCTTCCTCGGCCTGCCACTTTTGCTTGCACCAGATCAGAAAGGCCTCAATGGTGGCCCATGTTTCCTTGTTGCACGCCCGGCGTCCATAGTCCCTGTTCCAGATAGAATAAGTAAAGCATATCAGGGCGTCAACAAGCTCCAGCCGGGCGATTAAACCACCATGCTTGTGATATGGTGAATTTGGGGGTGGTGGATCCGCCAGTGGTCGGTATTCGCGATGGGTAGGGGGATATGTTGACCAGAATCGAGCATCTCCAGAGTACTTGAGCATACGACCTTGGCTGTGATAGATGTCGTGCAAATTGTCGAAATGACGTAGTCCCAGCTTGCCCCTCTTCGGTCGGCGAATCGGTACATCCAGGGCAGCCTTGGGTGGGGCAGGTATTGACGGGGCTTGAACGGGGACTGAAGGTTCTTCTCTGACTTCTCCCTCCTCGGGCTCCTGCCGTGAGGCGAACGTAGAGTGAGGATGCGATGCCGAGGCTGGCTGGGAGGACGAGGGTGGAGGTGGGTTCGGAGGCTGATGGCTATGTGGCGGCTGGTGTGCATGATGGGGGTGGTACGGATGCTGGGCCTGCGCGTGGCGNTTTATCGACGAAGGAGGAAGTCCGGGGACGCTTGGAGGTCGAGAATGCAGAGTCTGGATCGGACGAAGACTCTGATTTCCGCTTGTAACCNGGGGGCCGGGGACGCAGAGCGCGAAGCTNGGGGGCGACGGAGGCAGCGTCNGGGGGCAAARGGGGCCTCGAGATTGTTCAGAATCTGCAGGGCACAGAGGGTCAGGGANGGGGCAGGCAGGGCCGGGAAGGGTGCTATTACCTCAAGGTTCTTGAGGAGCTGTTCGCGGGTCCATCTCCTGGAGGGTGGGGTGAGCGAGGGAGGTGGGGCCGGAGAGGAGCACATACCGACGCCTGGACTTGGCCGTTGCTGCCGACGACGACGAGGAGAGGGTATCTGACAGCGACTGGCGCATGTGGGAGGATGGTGGTGGGAAGAGGGCAAGAGGAGTCGGCCAGGACAAGCCAACAATCGACTGAGAAATGGCTGCTCAGTCACAAATGTCACGGAGGTTACCAAATCCGCCACAGACTGTCACGTTGTCACTGCACTCGACAATTGAAAAATGGATTACTCGTTTCAAGTCCCCCCTTGTCCTTCGCATCATTACGAGCCTTCTGAGTTCGTGTATGTCCTGTATAAGTCGCCCCCATGTCGCTGGAATGTAATTGTCTTTACAAGTGTCGGTTATGGTCTAGTCGATTTATTTCAGGCACCGAACATCGATCCCAGTCGGACGCGTTCTGGCCTTTCCTCGATCGCCCTGCCCTCGAGCCCTCCTCCGCATCCGCCGCAGTCCATCGGCCTCATGCACCGCCTGGCATCCTCTCTGTCTCTGTCCCCTTGGAGGGCCCGCCCCTTGTGTATCGTCCTCTGAGCGTCTTCCAAATCAGGAACCAGGACGGCTTATACTTCCGGTACCCGTAACCCGGGTCGTCCACATCGAGATTCCATCACTCCAACCCCGAATGCGTTCAGGCTGACTCTTCGTCCATGCGCCTCTCCCACCAGAAACTGCCAGGTCTTCTTGTCGGCCTTCTGTTCTGCAGGCACTGGGCTGGAGATTCTGCGCTCTCTAGGAAGTCGTCCACGCTGGGCCGATTCGCACCCATCACCTCGACTTTCCAGATTCTCCTTCTTTCACCCACCCACTTGTTCCATCATCACGCTTAATAACCCCCGACTCTTCATCGTATGCATATTTGCCGTCATTAATTGCATATGACCAGAGGTTAATTATCCAACTGGTTCCCGGCCTTCTCAAGAGGCACTGTGAATTTTGCACAATCTATACTTTGAGTATTAGGGTTTCCCTCACAAGTCATGGGATATGATTTCCTGTCGAAGAGCGCTCTCCAAGCGAGTCCAAATACCTGGGAAACCGGCGATGCGACTTGTAACAGTCAACGGGAGGTAACATTTTTCCATGCTTGATCCACATAGAGACCAGGTTACAGCCTCGTACGGGGATCAAGCCCTACTTACGAATCCAGGGGGTCAACGAACAATCAAAAGATGTTTATTCTTTCGAAAGCTCGAGTTTCCACCTTGGCTGTGGTTGTCGAGTTCATTTGCCCAACGGCCTTCACCCATGAGGAGCCGATATTTTTGTCAGTTTCCTCAGGTAACGAAACGTGGATGACTTATGATAGCGTCGATCCACCTGGACGTGGCTAGACAATCGCGTAATTTATAACTAGACCCACGAAGCTAGTGCATCGAACTGTCTGTCTGGCGGCCCCGCGTGGCGGGAGATGTATGGAAAGCTTCTTCGGATTCTGGTACTCAAAGCGTGTCGTGCGAGTTAAATCGGTCCTGAGCTCGATGCTCGGCCGCTCCTCATAATCCAAAAGAAGTACAGCCTCGAACGCAATTTATAGGTGCATGTCCATAACCACTCAGCGTAGGCAAGGACTACTTATCAGACGGTCTCCACAAGCCCTCGGTATCGAAGTCACTACAAATAAATGACATTGCCACAGTTACTATGCCGCCAACTCCGTTTCTGAGAGAGGAGAGTTTATTTGTCGTGCCTAGATTCTGGTTCCCATCGTCCTGACATCTGCTGCCTGTCGAAGTAGTGAAACATAATCATTCGATTTTGATTTTCCTTCTTCGCAGGGAACACTCTCGGTGGAGCGCAAATCACGTCTGTCGATTTTCCAAGAAATGAACATCTATGTAGAGCAGTTCTCGAGTAGAACAAGTTATACTGGGCCAAGGCTGCAGCGGAGGAGAGAAACATAAATTCCGAAGAATTGATCGGCCCCGCGTTGGACTTGGACTGAGGATCGGCGGCGCCCAAATTGGCGCCCGATACACGACCAAAAGAGTCCATTCCCTACTCAGCANCCCCCCTTTCACCTACATACCTTGTGAACGTCCTCAATTGGATGTATCACTGTCCCACTAAATGCCAATTCATCTGTCCCCTCTATGGAGCGAGTAGAATCCAGAGAAGTGAATGATGTCCGCTGCCTCTGTACATCATCATGATGCATGTCTACCTAGGGGTAGCCGGACGTTCGTCCCAGCCGACCTTCCCCCCCAGTGATCATAACCACCAGACCACTGGCATCTCGTCCATCGTGATCGTAATGTGATGCGAGACTCACGTCAAAGAACCTCAAGAAGGTCGTTAATCCCGACTTCCTCATTTATACGTCGGATCCTTCCATGCTTCCTCGAAAAGACTAGTCTATTGGTCAAAGAATCCTGCAATGAACACAACAAGCTCAAAGAGCATCTAACTTGCGCTCGCGGTCGTCCAACTCCAAGTATGCATACTATCAAGAACGCAGAGATAACGAGGATTCATATGACTCCAGCGTGATGCGCTTGCCTTAAACGAGCACAAGCATGCGTTCTCGCCGTCTACATTGTGGCACATTTGACGTCGGGCACTTTGCATCCACGAATTCATACATTACTTACCAAAACACCCGGTACCCCACCACCGTGACCTATGTATTCCTGCAGAGCTTCTCAGAAAAGATTTCCGACCGACGTCCTTCCGAGCCGGAGTTTCCAGCTAGCCGTGGAGGTCGCTGCCCCAAGGGAGATCCATGTCAAAAGTCAGAAGTAACGGTATCATTCAAATTGGACATATCCTGCATACCTCTTCGCACGGCTGCCACTTTTTTTTTTTTAATTTTCGAGAGGCTATATGCACCGGCCGAGTTCTTGAAGCGAGAGCCGTTGCAGGTAGGCGCGTTGCGGGAACGTACGTCTACCACGTCTGAGGTTAAGTACCATAGCGTTCCCGGTGCAGTGATAATGCTTTCAATCACCATAAGCGACGCTCGGGTATATATAGGTACATGTTTTAGATAAGATGTATCAGCGCTCGCCGCACTGGAACGGGATGCAATCCTGAAATTTGCAAATTTGGATGTGTTGCGGCAGTCCAGCCCAAGGACGTCGACAAGTGGGATAGGAAAAGCAACGTTTATGGTATTCCCTTACTTTTCCGAGTCAACGGTTGCAACGTTTGTGGCATGAGATAGGCAACCGATGCCTGCACTTGTTTGGGAGCTGTAGATCATTAGAGATGATTTTCGGACTTGCTGGTGGTGGGCAGTCCACTAGTCAGTATACTTGACTCATTCTCCAGAGTCATGATCGATCATTNAAAGATATCCAAGAACGAGAGACATTGTAGTGCTGTAAATTGTTCATACTAATATCACTGTCCGGTGAGTGTGTGATGCGTGTCTGAATTCGAGTCGGGCGAGGAGAAGAGCTACTAACGTCTGTCCCGACTCTCTCGCAGCATACAGAAATGAATTTGACATTATGGAGACAAGGCTAATTTAAGTGGTGTGGACTTCAATATTTTGGATCAAGACGTTTAAGCTCGGAACATCTGCGTCATATAAAATAGCTAATGGTGTGCACATGCGTTCACTACAGCTGTGAAGTAATTCGGCTGCACAAGACGACCACTCTGAGTCCGACAAGTTAGCAAATGGAACACTCAGTCCAGCGGATTCCGAGACTCTGGGCCGGGTCTAGAGGAATTGTATCCCCGGTCAACCGGAGCCGTCTGCTACATGGGCCAAGCAGTAAACATCTCCATCTCCGGAAATAAAATGAATTGGCTGGACTTTGTAGGTGACTTAGCTCCGCGACGACTCTGTGGAAGGCCTTTTCGGTCCAAGCCTCTATTATAAAATTAAGATTTCGGAGAAATACGAAGCACACCCGAAGTGCGCTTGGGGTGGCCTTCAAGGCGACTACTACAGCACGGGTATCAAACCTGAGTACTGAGTCTGCGCGCTGAATCATCGAGCCCTCCAAGGCGCCTACAACAGGGATACGAGCCGTCCGATCTTAAAGGGCATAGGAAACCATTTTACTAACCGCGACACGTAAAGCCCCAGTGAAGAAATGCCGGCCTACCGCTCAAAACCGTTTCGAATTTTAATGAAAATCCAAGAATACTATGCTGAAACCTTTGGAGCTGATAGAATTTGGAGGGTCAAGGCACCAGAAGCTTGTGTATAGCACCCCTTTGGAAGCTCCGGAAGTGAGCTAAGTGAGCTAAGTCAAACGCACGACAAGCACGGATATGAGTCCTCGCCCTCAAACCTTGAGTATCACGAGACGGCATACCAATTTTCTACCCGCGAAGGTTGAGTTGAAGGTCAATTGACAGTGAAAGGTTCGCGTGTGATAGAAAACCCAGTCCTCGATGAAGGTTGGGAAAGTGGCGCGACGGTAGTGCGCCGTTAAGGAAGTTTAAATCTCGAGGTTGAGTTTCTCGGTTTGCTTCGTCACACATAGATTGACTTCCACGAGATCCAGAGGGTGATCCCATGGCCAGCTGTGGTATCATCATGATTGACCGAAGTTTGCAGCATCAGGCACCGCACCAAACCAGAGAGCGAAACGTCATCCCAGTCCAAGCTGTGAGTCCTCAGCGTTCGGAGAACCAGCACCTCGAGCCGGACAGCGGAGAAGCAGGCCAGTCGCATGGCTTGCCACACGTAAGAGAACTGCGACGGAGTCCCACTTCGTCCAAGAAATTGGCAAGGACCGCAAAACAAAGAGGTGTGTTCCCCCCTCTATCAGCGATCTTCGGCCTCAAATCTACATATCATGAGAACAAGAATTCCATATCGTGCACTAAGACCCATAGATCATTACCACTCGCACAATTTTGCAATTGTCTTCAGAAAACAATCAATTGCAAGACATTCGGAGGTATAGATCGGATGAGACCACAGTCCAGACTCTTCAAAGTTCAGTTCAAGAATGGACGCAGAGTGTGCGGCGGAGGGCAAGCTGCATGGAACAAACTTGAACAGGAAGCTTTGGTCTAGAAGGAAGAAGAAAGATTACAATAATGAAATCCAAGTAATAGGATCGATTCGATTCGACGACGATGGGAGGCGTATAACCTGGCGCACACATGGCATGAACAACACAATACGGAACGCCGGGGTCCACCTGCAGAATCCATGCCGTGTTCAAGGGTGAATATGAGAGTGATGGACACTTGAATAGACGGAGGCCTAACTTGAATGAACTTGGAGTATGATGATCAAACAAAAACATAGGTATGCGTACCGCGGGCGCCGGGTTTACGAAAGGTTTCAATAGGATACGCCCCTTCATTAAATCTCCAATTGCAAAGTGCCATCGACAATTTGGAGCGGGGAGGGAGAACCAAGGCCAACGAAGGAAAGGTCGACCCGGAATATTGAGTCGCGGGATAGTGTTTCTCATACTGATCCTTGCTCTAGACTCGGGAACGAGGAACGAGGTCTCTAAAACGTGAACAGAAGCAGCATGATTTACAATGAATGCCCGTTCGAACTTGAAATCCGATGAGACAGTAGATCTGCGGAGGGCGACGACCGAACTCTTCTATCAGCGCAGCCGATGGCTCGTGGAACCCTTGCTTGGAACAAATGAAAATGAAATGTTACAAATGATGGCAACTCCCCCGCAGCGAACGTTGGTCTTGAAGCGAGAGGGCCCACGCGAGAGGGTCGGCATTCCTAATATAAGACGGTCGTCCATTATTTGTTCTGTCAAAGGTTTTACATCGCGAGCATGGGATGACCGAGAAAACGGAACTTTGCCATTTCCGAGAAGTACATGTTGAGGGGAACCTTCCCCGGGCAAGGAAACCGAAATGACGAGGAATTCTGCAATATTGCCTCCAGGTGAGTGCGTATTCCTATGGAATAAACTCGGGGTAAGAGTTTGCAAGAGAAGAGACGCGAGCAATAAGGATCTGAGAGAAAAAATAACATCAGAACAACGGGGAATGGGTATTCTGACGTACATACATTTAGTGAGTGACGGTGCGTACGCTGGTGCGGGAAATTTTTGAAACACGTTGTGCGGGGAAGGACAGGAGTTTACAGAGCGGGGCGCGCGAGGGTCCGGATCCGAAGCTACTCCTCAGACTCCTATGGCTTGAGATCTTGTGAACAAATGGCGCGAGAGTGGGCGTGACCCTCAGTGCGGGAACGTTGGACAAGCGCCACCCACTGGCGTAAAACGAGATCAGAACATACCAACCAGCTCACTAATATGCTTGTTAAACCAACATACGGGTAGAGGACCAAGGTCCGAGAGTGAGGAGTGGGTGCGATAGATAAACATACCAATGCGTCCGACCCATGCGGGAAAGAGTAGAATTTAGAGATCCAGACTGGGTGCTCCAAACGCCCTTCTGGCTCCAATCGCTCGTTCAAGCAACCCACACCCGGCCACGAGTCCTTCCAGAGACCCGCGACGATATGTCCGATTCGGAAAGGTTGCACCAGTCCTTCGTTGCTGCACCACANTTTTCTTATCGGTCTTGCCTTCGAAGGCAAACGAGGAACGTCGATGATCATGATCCTTGCGAAGCCGTCAACCAACTTGGAGCCCATTTCGAATCGAATCGAGTCGTCGAAGATAAGTCGCGAGTTCGAAGTGGGTCGATTTGAATGCTGACGACAGCGGAGAGGAGAAAAAGGCAGGTCGTAACCAAGAGTTAGAACCTCGGGAGTCCGCACGGCTGAGATGGAGCAGGAAGGGCCTTTATCTTCTTGTTGACGCCGGCTAAGGTGGCCACGCCCAAATTTCGATCACAGCGCTCGCCAACGAGGGCAGAGCATGAATATTCGACGCCGCCAGACGCCTTTTGAACCCCTGCAAGAGGAAGAGAGCCAACTGTCCGGACCAACATGTCCAAATACTGAACAGCAATTTCAAGGCACGCGCTGACATGACGTCAGAACCCATCACTGCACGTGAGTCTGCCAAGTCGCAAGCACGTTGATGCCGGCCTTATCCCCGAGCGCTGCGTTTCGTCCCGGATATTCCGCGACGGACGTAAAACCATCTCATCTGTGTTCATGAAATCCGTGATATATTCAACATGAGGCACATCTATGTAATCAGGCGATCGATGAATCGTGATACAGGAGGAGACAGAGAGCGATGGTAGAGGAAAGCAGAGAAAACAACAAAGCGAGAGTGATTCAGATGCAATGGGAAGAGATTGGGGGTAGTGCATGGGCTAGCACGATGGAGGACACAAATCCAAGGGGAAACAGCTACAGTACAGATATACAAGAGACTGGATGATAGATAGACAGAGGACAGGGACCGATGGCAATACATAGAGAGGGAGAGACAGAGGGAGAGACAGAGACAGAGAGGGAGAGAGGGAATAGGTCCGTAGGTGGACAAGGAAAATAGCTGATAGAAATAAATGCAAGTCGTGAAATGTCGTTCCTGCCGCAGAATAACCGTAACTTTAGAATAGATAGACCAAGTTTACCTGGAAAGCGGGTGAGGGGAATAAGGATAAAGACCAAGCGGCAGAGAATTGCTCGATGCTAGGCTTTCCGCGCCCTCTTCCGGTTGGTTCGCGCTGAAGAGCCGTTCCTAGCAGACTTGGTCTTCTCGAGAATCGCATCGTCGAAGGTGTCGTTGATAATCGGCTTACGAGTCCTCTTTCCTCGTCCATGGGTAATAACGGAGTCTTCATCGTCGTCCCCGCCTTCTTCATCAGGATCGGCCAAATCGAGGTTCTGTAGGCTCACATCTTCCAGCTCATCCGCGTCATCGTCCAAGGATTTTCGCTTCTTGGAGGGAGAGGCGTCACCGCGAGCGTCGACTGCCGTCGTGCCAGATGCGACTGAAGCACTTCGAGAGACATCAGACGCAACAGCAGTCTTGGCCGAGGAGTCGGTGGATGTGGACCGTGTTCGGGTGTGGCCCGAGATAATGGGTTCCACTGGCTGCCCGGGGCCAAGCAGTAAAGAGCCCTCCAAAGCGGGGGGAACCTGCTGGAGGTACGAAACGGATTGAGGATACCGAGAAGGTGCGCTGATCTTGCGTTTACTTCGTGTCGCCGTCTCCACAGTCGGTGGGTCGACGTCCGCGGACAATCCAGCAGGATCTTGTTCCGGCGAAAGGGTAAGGACGGCAGGTTCAGGTGAATTGGTAGCGGAAGAAAGTGGTGAAGGAGGGGGAAGAGGCTTCGTTTTCCGGGGTGCGCGAGTCTTCCTCTTGTCAGAGGGTTTGGTGGAGGGACCTGTGTCTTCGCCGAGTTCGGGACTTGGAGCCCGAACGGGCTCGTCGCCTTCATCGTCCAGGCCAGGAGATTTAGAGAGATCTCTAAATGCACCGGGTGCAACCTTGCGCTTCCTCAGATTGAGCTGCCTGGCTTGGGGGCTGGGCTTCGGTGGAGCGACGGTGGTGAACCATGGCTTGGATTCGTAGAGCTGACGCCAGGTGCTCCCATGATGAATTGCGAGGATGGAGAGGTATTCTGGTGTACCGTTCCAAGCGACTGGAGACGTGATAAGAGGCGGACGATGTACTGGGAAAGAAGTGTAAGCAGCCGGGCGGGCGGGTTGGGCTGTGCGTAAAGGTGGCCGGGACTACTCACAGGAAATGCGGGTGACAACGTTGGCGGTCGATTCCTTCTTCTCATCGCTCCAGAAGAGCCAATGGACAGGGTCTCCAGGTTTGTAAAACACATCCAATGCGGCCAGGGTGAAGATCAGGTCAGAGGAGATGTCAGGGAGCGTCAGGGTAGACCTAGCGGTCTCAAGTAGCTGCTGTACTTCTGGTAGTGCGGAGGAGTAGATTTTGCGTCCTCCATCGGTCCAGACACCAGGGGAAAGCTGGGAGCGTATGGGGAGATTTACGGGGTGCGACGGGGGTGTGGTGGATGTCGAAGCGTGCGCAGACGATTTGGCCGTGGACTGGTGGAGAGCTTCCGACGTACTTGAAGTCAACGCATCCGGCAGACTGGGCTCATAGCGGCAGTCAGAGACGGGGAAGGTCCAGAGGGACAACGGGGGATCCCAATTCTCCTGGAGGGGTAATCGCGAAGACGAGGCGACTCCATCGGCGTACATGGTGTGCAGAGGGGGGCGAGTAGCTAGCTCGGTAAAAGTTGCGAAGGCGTACGAAGCAGCACGATGAGCAAGGATGGCTGGGGGACGCTGGAGACGACGAGCAGTAGGCGAGCGGCGGTGAGGAAGGAAGAAAGCGACTGTGTAGATCGAAAGCCTTGTGTCAGAGCAGCTGGCCCTCCCCATTCCCGCTTTCGGAAATTGGCATCTGTACCATCCGTGGGAACTGGGAATCCTCGTTATGCCGCAACTTCTTCTGGTCTGCCGCTCCTCCTCCTTGTCCGTAGCAGTAATGTTCAGCTCGTCGTTTATTGTCGTACAGTATATCTGAGAATTAATACACAAGACATATTCCATGCAACGAACAGAGCGTCCACAACAAGCCCCCCACCCGACCTCATTTAACCCCAATTGACTCCGGCCCAGCGTCGGTCCGTCCAATCAGAACGGCATCATTCAGTCAAGCATCGCGGAGGACGCGGGAGCNAAAAAGCAAGGCATTAGCACAACGATGGAGAAAAAAAANMNAMGGCTAGTCCCTGCTCGCGCTCCAAAATGAAACACAGGGAACACACACCATCGGACCATCCTCGAGCGCATCACGACGCAGTCCGTTCCGACGCATCAAGCACCGCAGCCCATAATTTCAAGTCCAAATCGTCAGCGGGGATAACCAGAATGGCTTTGAAATGCAACTTCGAAGGCGGACGCTGGATGCCTCGAGCAAATATCTTTGCATCGAAATCTGGAACCTCATCCTGAAGTGCAACGTTCCGATGTGAAAAGGGAAAAAGCATGGCGTGCATTGTCAGGCCGAAAGGTACTTCAGTTCAGCCGAAGAGTTTCTACTCACGAGTGATTCCTCGACGTATCCCATGACAATCAACGTACAGAGTCTTTCACTTGCCCATTTATCGGACGACTCGTCGAGAACTTCTTGCGCATCGACAATAATAGTATGCTTCCCATCTACGTCTAGCAGCAGTACACGCCCGAGCACCGCGTCATAAGATAGGAGCCTGTCCAAAGGGTTGAGCTGATTCTGTCGTAGAGCTCCCATCTGCAGCTTCCTTTTGACATACCTTCCTACGAGCCGTAGCTTCCTACCAGTGTAAGTGGTATCCAAAGAGCCGATGCTGGCAAATTTCGCAGATTCAATTTGCGTTGGCATGGAATTGTCACGCCTTGTATTTCATGAGATGCGTCGACCTGAGACGAGTGTCCTTTCGAGGTGACGAGGTGAGACGAGGGCGATAGATCTGGAACAGAACCATCACACCGCCGATGGCTCGCATTCCATGTCACGTGTACCGCGCGTCGCTCATTTTCGATCGCGTTCGAGACGCGTCGTATTGGGGTTGATCGGTTTGGTATTGACTATGGGCAAGAGGAGATTATATGATTTTTATGTGTTATACATACAGTATTAGGATGTATAAGAGCGTGAACGAAGGGTAAGGACCGATAAATACATGAAACGACAGACGCAAGAACGCGAGGATGAAACAGATACAATATGCGCAAAAATACAGTGGGTATGGGGAGGGTATCGATGTGGCCGTAGCCGTGTGCGGTGATAAAAGTACAAGCAGTGTGAGTTGCGGCAGCTGGTGCGCGCGGGAGAACGATGTCCAGAGAATCAAGTTCGTCGATCCTCTTAAGTCATACCCGCTTCTTGGATTTGCGCTCAGCATCCCGCAGGGTGACGCGGACACCGTATTTCGAGAGACTCTGTAAATTTCATTAAGAACGCGTTCGTTGAGAAACAAAGGTGCACGATACTCACTCTAGTCAAGTCTGTAGACGGCTCCAAACCAGGGAATTCTCGCGTCGAGTAGACTCTGAAAGGTCCCCCGAACACTTCCGCCATTAATGGCGGGTCTTCTGAATCTGTAATTCTTGAGAAGATGTCGAAAATGCGATATCGAAGGATAAAGGTTCCTTCGCGTTGAACAGCGAGATCCTGAAAAAGGTCAAGTTAACGGGAGCACGTTCTAAATGATTGAACACTGACACCGAAGACGAAGACGAGGGCTTTCTGTCCTTTGTAGTCGACTTGAGTAGGCTCGATGAACTTTTCACCGACCAAAGCCGGCGTCATCTTTGAGGACTCCGTGATGAGATGGTTGCCGATCCGGTGAACAACGTCCTTTGGAGGGTCGTTATGAACGACGGGACTCAGCACCGGTTGCCGACGAGGGATCTGGAAGGGTGAAACGCTAATTTCACGCCCATTGATGTCGGAGGTCTTGAAAGGGTGCAGCGGATAGTAAGTCAGAGTCGAGGACTCAGGGTAGCCATGGTAATTTCCCGAACGGTATCCGTTCATGCTCGACGGCATCGTTCCAGTGGGGGTGGGTTGTTCTGGCACGGGGAACAGATCCACAGTGCACATGATGCCCAAGTTCCTGATCTCCCTATCGAAGAGGGAGAGATCAAAGATTGGCGTTAGCAATACTCAAGGAGTACGAAGGTTGATTCCGAGAGACGTACTCGCACGGGAGCTCCCTTTCGAATTGCATTCCCGCACTGGTCGCCTTATTCTGGAAAATCCGAAGCAAGACGACTGGAGGTGGATCTAACGGCCGTCGATCCACTCGAGCATACCTGAACAAGGAGAAAAATACCCAGAATTGTCAGTCAATTAACGCTCTCCATGCATCTCGCAGCAGAATGAGGGCACGGAAGTAGATGTAAATCATCAAAAAAGTGGGGGAGGAAATTAGACGTCGACTCTTCACATTTCACATCAAGAGAAGAGAAAACGTGGGGATCGAACAGTGAACAGCCTGACTTACTTTCGTCCTAATTCCGCTTTTTGGAGTTCTTGCAGCTCAGCGCGGACGGTTTTTCCCTCGAATTGCCCAGAAATGACAGTTTGGGGTGCACCGATTCCACCGTTCTGGAAGTCTGTCCCACTTGTCTGGCGGAAATCGTTGAGGATTTGAGGGTCCATTTGTTTATACATTCGCGGGGCTATCGTGATTAGATTAGCTGCTCACTCTTCACATATGCACAAAAGGACACGAACGAGGGTGGAAAGCGTCAATACCCTTATTTCTGTCATCGTCGTTGGTCACGATCGACGTCAGAGGAGCCCGGTGATATGGGTGTCTGGGAATGTCGTCGTTCATGGTGGAGGAGAGCGCAAGTGTTGGTCAGGGGCGTCCAGTCTTCCGGTGTGAAGTGGGTTGGAAAGGACGCTGTATTCCATATTTTATACATCCCTCATCGACTGTCTTACACCTAGTTGAACCTCCCTGCATCGAGTTGGACTGGTGCGGGTCGATCCGTGCGCTAGCATTCAGATAGACTCAGATAGAGAACCAAGACATTTCTCCTTCGCGGCAAAGCAGCCCCAGGACTTGGTAGCGAGAAAATAGTTGCGTTCCCATTGAGGAAGGAGTTACCCGGCAATTTCGTTTGTTGACTGCTATCATGAAAACAGTGACCTTAATGGAAAGTGGGCGTGGCCATAGCGGTCCAATGACGCACTGGCTTGCGATACACGGGACACGGATCTTGCCCCTTTTGATAACGGACAACTTGAACACGAGGATGCCCAACCCAAGGGAAAATTACTGGCAGGCACGATTGGGGAGAAACGAACTGAATGGATACCATCAAGCCAGCAGGCAGCGTCTTGTCGGATGGTCCGAGAGTCAGTCATCTATCGCAATCCGGGGTAAAGGAAGGTCAGCAGGTCTCTATCTCACTGAAAGCATCCATTCGCATACGTCAGACTCAACCGTGATAGCTACACTAGTGGCGCCTGAAGGCGACAAATTTCTATGCTTTGGCACAATTGACATTGACTTAAGCGTGTCGATAAGCGTTTAAAAGCTTGTAGAACAGGGGCTGAAGGGTGTAACAACGCTCCAATTAGGAGGCAAGCTTTCCTATCTTCGCAACAGCGCAAAGCCATGCGTCGGGTATCTGAGACGCGAGTCGCTGAATCTATGAATACAGAGCTGAGGTACAGTGATACAGCGTAGTCTATGACGACACGACGAATTAGAACGAGTCCAGCACGACGAAGAAAGATAAGACGAACACCGAGTTGGCTATGAAAGGGCCAGTTATTGCCGAGCAATCAACAGGAATGTCGAGTTCTCCGACCAGCCAAAAGGCCTGATCAGATATCGAACCTGCGCACAACAACGTTGCCTGCAAGTGCAGATATGATCCGTTTTTCGTCAAATACCACCGCCCCTTTCACTGGCTCCGGGTGAGTATCTCTTGCGGGGAAATTACCAGGAGAGACTTCTGCACCGGTCCCATTTTCGAGATCCCAGACCCAGATGCTACCATTGTGACCCAAGCTGACGCATCTTCCATCTGCTAAGGATAGCGCTGTAATAGGACCCGTTTGGCCGTGCAACGTTCGAACGAAAGTCAGTTTCGGCGATGGTGCCGAAACGGATGCGCTTTGAGGGGGAAGGCNTGAGGCGATAAAGTTGGAGCCCTGAGGCAGAGTGCATGGGCGAAGCCTTCATAGATGTTGCATCTGGGGATGGAGAAGGGGAGGTCGTGGACGAGGAAGGGGATGAACATTCCAGAGGCGGCGTATAACCCGCAAGGTGTGAGACCCGGTCGCCTGGAGCCAACACAACCCACTTCCCGTCAGTCTGAGTATCCGCTACGTTGGAGACTTTCCGACTCCATTGCTCCCTCATAGCTCGAAGTTTGCGTTCATCTACCCATCCATGAGGCACGTCAATAGTGCGAATAGTCCGGGTGCTCCGAATGGCCATTCCTTCTGAGCTGGACCGTGAAGGAGTTTCCGAGGAAAAACCTAGCACAGAAGTCGCTGAGTTTCGAGTTTGCTGCGTGCTCGATTCATTGCCAGAAATGATCATTTCCGTTGCCCCAACCGACCAGTGCGCCGGATACACGGGTATGGCATAGGCAAGAACGAGCTTATAGGTTGACGGTGATGGACTCGATAGGACCAGCGATGTNGGGGGGAAATGAAGTGAATGATGTCACGGTTTCGGAATGGCGAACGACGTCCGTCGACAAGTCGTAGATCGAGAGCGAAAACGATTGTGAAAGTGTTACAAGGAGAGGATGGTGATACACTGCATGGATAATGGGTGCAGTCCGTAAAGGCCTCCCGGATGGTAGGTATGTGTGCTGGCGAGAATAAGATCCCGGGTGTGAATGGTTCAAACACCATACGATGAATTCGCCGGATGACAGGAATGACGCCAAACGAAACCTGGGGCATCCGGCGGCTGGAGGGGATTGATCCAATGCCAGTGCTGTGATATGTGAAATGTCGGCCATGGTAGACTCGCAAGGAATAGTGAATCGGGTGTTCATAGTGGGACCGGTCACCTGTATTCCAGGCAGCTTCATTGGTCGCGATGACGCTGTTAAGGTCAAGTTACCAGCGACAAGAATGTTGGTGTGATACGAGTAAGATCCATTTGTGCTAGAGCTTGGTCCGAGTGTGAATAGCTCCTCCATTCTGCACCTGCCTAGACATCGTTCAACGGTCCGACGACGGAGCTAGGGAACATAAATTGCTCACCTCTTTGCCAGTTTGACGATATCCTGAACATCCACTTCCAATCCTTGGTATCTTCTGCATGAGCCCGACCAGGCAACGGCTTGATTTCTCTACCATCCGAACGGCCGACAAAGCCTTTTACTCCGCGTAGTCTTGATCGACCGAAGGTTCGTAGGTATTCCCTCCTCCAGATTTCGCTGTCGGAAGACAACCTGGCCCAGTTCTTGTTTATAGTTGCCGCGACACAGAGGTCAACCCAGGATAGATGAGAGAAAATGCAAAGAACAAGTTCATCGTAGATTGAGTTCTCGAAGGTGAGAATGTGCCGAGCTTCCGCTCCGCCATTTAGAGTGTGCAAACGCTTCGCGGGAGGCAACGGTGCCTGTGAGAGTTGATGCTTCGACATGGATATTAATCTCAACGCTGAACCTTGTAGCAGCAGCGAGGAAGATGGCGGTCAAGGCGCAGGAGACGGTGGGAGTCGCAAGAGGGACCCTGACTAATGACGCGATCATGGCCGTCGGTAAGTACTTCACTCTACTTTGATCTCAACCATGGCGCCCTCTCGCGGTCCACAACCTATCCCTCGCGACCTCCATGTCGTTCTCAACAACCACAAGGGGCCTGTTAACGTCGCGCGCTATGCCAAGGGTTCTGCAAAATACATCTTGACAGGGGGACAGGACCGGACTGTTCGACTATGGAACGCCAACCTTGGCACGGAGATCAAGACGTTCGCCGGTCATGGATATGAGGTGCTTTCTGTCACAGTGTATGTCAAAGCAGCTCTGAATGGCTTCTTCTGTGCTCACCTGGAGACTCTAGTGCTCATGATAATGCAAAGTTTGCATCATCGGGGGGAGACCGGTCTGTCTTCGTATGGGATGTTGCGACGGGCCAAACCATCCGACGCCTCTCGGGTCACCTGGGCAAAATTCACGCAGTCGAATTCAATGAGGACGCCAGCGTTGTTGCCAGCGGTGAGATAGCCTTTGCATTCCTCCTGATTCTTCTCGCTAACAGAACCGAAACAGGTTCGTATGATTCCACCGTACGTTTATGGGACCTAAGGTGTGTTCGCCGCCACCCTGACTCAGGAAGATAACAAAATTTAAATTTACCCCGCACCTCGCGGTCAGGGCCCAGACTCGTCAGTCAATTCAAACGCTTGAAGAGGCTCGTGACGCAGTCCAAACGCTCTATGTTGGTTCAACGTATCTCATTTCTGGATCTGTGGATGGCCATGTACGGACATACGACCTACGGAAAGGGGAACTACGCTCCGATTTTATTGGAAGTTCGTCATTGTCTGATTCCCCTGCTTCGACGCACTGAAAACATGGGGCTGTAGATCCGGTGACAGCTGTCATCCCCACACAAGATTCTACCACCTATCTCGCAACAAGCTTGGATAACCATGTTAGGTTGATGGATATGGCAACAGGGAAGATGCTCAATGATTTCACTGGCCACGCGAACGAATCGTATCGGTGTCGCGCGTGCTTTAGCTACGGCGAAGCTGGTGTCCTGTGTGGAGATGAAAAGGGTCTCATATGGGCCTGGGATTTACTCGACGTAGGTTGCTCAAAGCATGCTGCAATTACATTAATTCTGACCGTCTCATAGGGGAAAGTAATGCCACCGAACCCTCCACCGAAAGCTCACCACAAAGTTATTACATGGACTGAGCATCATCCTATCGATGCGGGAGAGTTCATCACCTGCAGCGCAGATGGCACGGCCAAAGTATGGAAGGCATCGACAGATCAAGACTGAGCTACAGCAAGCTCTGCTGCATTCTTTTGCAAAGAAAGGGATCCTTGGGCCATCGACTGAGTTGCAGGGCAGCCCGTGTATAACGTGAAAACCGCCGATGCAGGTCTGGAATGGCCTTGGCAGACGCCCCGCACACTAACACTTTTCCGGAGAAGGTTAGATCTGGTACATTCGTTCGATGTCCATGCTGGCGATAGGTCATTCTTTGATCGGTCATTGGTTTGGTTGGTGTACAAGTGCCGCTCTTTCCTACACTATGTATTCAAATTTGAATGCGGATAGTATGAATCTTCCCCACAACCCCAGTGTATCCGAAGAAACGGCAGTGGCGTCATGGTAGAACACACGCCAATTTCGATGCAAGCTGCAGCAATATATGTGTGGAGTCCATCATCGCTTCACTTGGTTCGCCGCCTCTGCTCCCAAACATATGAATCCGATGTGTGTCAAGAAGCTGAGATAGAACTGACCTCTACGCGTTGCATCCTCGAGTAGCTGAGTATCCACATGCTCCGCTGGTAACTGAACGTATCGAACGACCGATCCTCGAATGAAACAGTTCTTTACGGCCATCTGATATGGTTCTTCAATAGAACGAAACACGATATGCGGATTCGGGGGCGTACCATGTGTGGGTGTCGTGCTGGGTCGGAGACTGTGATGTTATCTAGACGAATGTTCAGAAACCTGGATCGTGTTTTGAGTGGAGCTCGAGGGGATATTCTGAGAAGGCGCACTGGTCGACAGATTTGAGCACTCCAGTGATCGAAAGGTCATTCTTAAGTTCGACTGTGACCGTCTGGTCGGTCAGGGTTTTGAACACTGAGAAAATAAGCTGATCTCTTGTCTTGTTAGTTGCTGATCCGGAGCTGGCGCAGGGCAGCAACGCTCACCATGCTGGGCGGAGTGCTGGTGGTTTGCGCTCAAAGGGCAGAGGGGCTTGTTTGGCTGAGCACGTCTGAACCAAACAGCGCGCCCTGTACGGATTAGCCGGCTTTCGATTGGCCCACACGTGCTGACGACATGATCGAGGACTCGGAGTCGCTCTGCTGAGAGCATTACCTGTTCGCTCGGCCATCGCCTGCTGCGCTTTATTTATTCCCTTTCTTCCCATTTTCTCCCCCAATCCTCCCCATAATGTCATTTGCAAGGCCGACCTCGCGATGTGTGCAGCGACTGGCTACCAGAAGGTTCGCGTCTTCGTCCGCGAGCAAAAGGCGAGTGCCAATTGAGCTTCACAGCTTGCAGAGTCCTGACGACCCATTCTAGTCCAACAGGTCGGGCAGTCCAGTTTGAAGCTAATTCTGACAGCCCTGACGTCTACAAACAGCAATTGTTATGTTGAATATGGGTGGTCCTTCGACCGTCGCAGAAACACACGACTTTTTGAAAAACTTGTTCATGGACGGTGACCTCATCCCGTTGCCATTCCAACGTTTTCTTGCGCCGGCCATTGCCCGTCGCCGCACGCCCCAAATTGAGCAGCAATATACAGACATTGGTGGTGGCTCGCCTATCCTTCGGTACACCAAATTGCAGGGTGAAGGAATGGCACAGTTGCTTGATGAACTTCATCCGGAGACGGCACCACACAAGTCATACGTTGCATTCAGATACGCAAATCCCCTGACAGCGGCCACTGCCCGCCAACTCAAGGAAGACGGAGTGAAACGAGCGATTGCGTTCACGCAGTATCCTCAGTATAGCTGCAGTACAACGGGAAGTAGTCTGAACGAACTATTCCGAAAAGGCAAAGCCGGGGAACTGGGAGATATTCAGTGGAGTGTAATTGACCGATGGGGGACCCATCCCGGGTTCATCGAGGTGTGCATCCTTACCATCCTCAAATTTTGGCTTTTCGCTCTAACAGTTACTTGCTCCGATGCGTCCACTACAATCTAGGCAGTAGCACAGAACATTGAAGCTGCGCTCGCCAAATTCTCACCCGAAGACCGCTCGGATGTCGTATTGCTTTTTTCGGCACATTCATTACCAATGTCTGTCGTGAACCGCGGAGATCCGTATGTGCTCGAGGTATCCGCATCCGTTGCGGCAGTGATGCAGAGGCTGGGACACTCAAACCCGTACCGTTTGGTATGGCAATCTCAAGTGGGTCCCTCTGCCTGGATGGGCATGCAAACCTCCGAAGCCCTCAAAGGTTTGGCTCACCTTGGGCGTAAACGCGTCGTTCTTGTTCCCATCGCGTTCACAAGTGACCACATCGAGACCTTGTATGAACTGGACCTGGAGTATTTGAAAGAAGCCAAGGAGGTAAGTCAATTTTGTGGTTCTTCCCCTGTTTCAATCGTATCTTCTCAACTTTATTCACTCTTAGCATGGGATGGAAGCTTACCGGGCCGAATCTCTCAACGATTCCCCCGTCTTCATTCGTGCACTGGCCGACATCGTCACCGAGCATCTTCAAGACTGCAAAGCTGGCAAAGGTCCTGTGAGCAACCAGATGCCTTTGCGGTGCCCCGGATGCAAGAATACAACCTGTGGGGAACAAAAGGAATGGTTTGCCCGGGGCGGTTGAGCCACGGACGTGTTCAAATAAGCTATGTATGGTCTTTAGATATCCAAAAGCTAAACGACACGATGATGGATCTTATTGTGGGATTACGTTCGAGAAAAAGGACGTTTTGGCAAGCGCCTGCTCTTGCCATGGACTTCAAATGTATTCCTTAGTCAGCGAATGATCACCGCCAGTAATCTACGCGAGTTGACCGCAGAGTATAAAGACTGCTGTATGAAGCTCGCGTTCCAGCATCCATCTTTTCTCCTTCTCCTCCCCCCAGCATGCCCAGGAGTACCGTAGTTTCCGCCCCCGGCAAGGTTCTCATTGCTGGAGGCTATCTCGTTCTCGACCCTGCTTTCTCTGGCACTGTGGTCTCGACCTCGTCGCGTTTCTACACCGTCATTCAAGATCAGGAAGACAAGAGCTCGAACAAGATACGCGTCAGCTCTCCCCAGTTCTTGGAGGCTACATGGGACTATGAGGTGTCCTTTGACGGTGCAGCGGTTACCGTTGAGGCTGCGGCAGCAAAGTAGGAGATGGATCTGTACCATCTATTGCTCCCAACTCACATCATTTCCTTATTGTTACTCTGGGCAGCACAAGCAAGAACAAGTTCGTCCACTTGGCGTTGCAGAAGACACTAGGGCTTGCAGTGGAGGCCAAAGGCGAGAAATCGGTCCAAGCATCTTTGGAAGCTGGGCTCGACATTGCCATCGTTGGTGATAATGACTTTTACTCCCAGAGGGCCAAGGTACGTTGTTGCATCTCCCCCACTTTGAGGCGTATTCACAACGATGACCTGCGGCCGTCCTATTTAATTTACAGCTCGAGGAACTCGGGCTACCTCGCACGCTGAAATCTCTGGCTGAGATCTCACCATTCGTCCCAACCAAGGTGCACCTGTCCAACGTCCACAAGACGGGATTGGGTTCCTCCGCTGCCCTGATCACCTCCCTGACGTCTGCCTTGCTCGTCCATCTGGACGTGATTTCCGATGAATCTCTTTCCGAAGACGACAGCGATGGCAGGAGACTGGCGCATAACCTCGCCCAATACGTCCATTGCCAAGCGCAAGGCAAGGTCGGGAGTGGATTCGACGTCTCCGCTGCCGTCTTTGGCAGCCACCTGTACACTCGGTTCGACCCTAGTGTGATCAGCGACTTGATGAACGAGTCCAACGTGAGTGCTCGTGTTTGCGTTTATATTACCCTTCTTTTTCCCTTTGGCTGAAACGTTTTCTTTTCCCCCGCTTTTTTTTTTCTTTTGGTTTGTAACAGTCGCAAAAGGAGCTGTTGCCTGTCCTCTCTGCCTCGAACCCAGCATGGGATTACCGAATCGAGCCCTTCAAACTACCTCCGTTGACTCGCATTATGCTTGCGGACGTCGACGCTGGCAGCGACACTCCCTCGCTCGTCGGAAAGGTGTTGAAATGGCGCAAGGAAAAGAGCGACGAAGGTGAGCCTTTTTTTTTCTCAAATACTGGCACTTCTCCGTCTCCTTGCTTCACGGACGCTCGTGTTCATTACTTTTCATTTGGCCAGCGAACGCGTTGTGGAAGAACCTTGATCAGTTGAATCAATCGTTGGCGCAGACGTTGCTGCAGCTTGCGAAGTTGCATGACCGGGATCCCAAGAACTATGCAGAGTCTGTAAAGTATATCTCGACGCTTCAGCCCGTCCAGGTCAGTGTTATTCTCATTGACATGAGGGGATTCTTTTTCGCTGAATGACCCTCTCTAGTGGCAAGCCAATCCCTGGCAACCTGAGCAGGAGCAGCCCGTCATCTCGACTTTCTACGAGGCTCATCGCATTTCGGAGGTATGACTTTCACTGGCCTCTTCTCTTTTCCGTCACCATTGCTGACCGTCGCAATACTTCATTTTTAGCAAATCCGCGAGAAGATGAGGGAAATGGGTAACCTCTCCGGAGTGCCCATCGAGCCACCTGAGCAGACCAAACTTCTCAACGGATGCGTTTCTCTTGCTGGCGTCATCGGGGGTGGTGTTCCTGGTGGTACGTTTACCTACCTCTCGATCCTGGCAGTCAGATTAACTGACCTTCATCACTTCCTTCAGCTGGTGGATACGACGCAGTTTGGCTCCTCGTCTGCGATCCCGTCAGCTCTGCTCCTGACCAAAGCCCAACCGAGCGAGTCGAGTACCTCTGGTCTCAGTATACAGAACTCGGGGTCTCTCCCTTGTCGGCGAAGGAAAGTTTGGCGAAGGGAGCGAGGATCGAGTCCCTCGACAAGATTCCCGGGCTCAAGGATGCCATTTCTCCTTCCTCTTGATTTCATATCTGCTTGCTCCATAGTACACCTGCGTCAGCGGTAGAAACGTCGATCTAGGAGAAAGTATATACACGAACGAAAGCGAATAGGTTGGGAAGGTCGATCTGACAAAGTCCACGAAATTGACGAGAATCTAGATACCTAGTATTAAATATCTATTACTACGATTTTATCCGCTACATACATAATTTTGCTGTACCCTCCGATGTCCATGTTTTAGAAAGTGCAAGAACGAGCGAAATAGCCATGACTGTTAAACCGAAACAGACACAAATGACAGCTGGGAGTTTTGACCGATGATACCAAGGTGCATTCTTGTCGAGTAGCTTGTAATAGCATGCAGCAGGGAATATGAAAGCTAACGCAGTGGCGGAAACTCCTCCTGTGATCTCGAGCATGACGCCGAGATCGCAAGTTATAAGAGAAACTATTAATTTCGAGTGAGCGGTACTGCATTTGAGAAGGAAACGGGGAGCGATACGCACCAACCATGGACGAAAACAGGATAACCGTGGTGAAGAAGAGGTGACGTTGAGGGTTGAAACTCTCATGCGAGAAGAAGTAATCTTCAATGACCTAGAACAACAGACAGAACGAGCGCAAGCTCAGTGTACGGAAATTAACAGCGACGAAACTTTAAAATTGCACGCACCTCTCTGCACACAAATAGCTCCAAAGGGAGTGTGGTGAACATGTTCAGTCCGAAGCAAAAACGAGCGACGTTAATGAGCGTGTCGTGCTATTAAATGATCAAGGTTTCAGTATGTGAACATCTCAAGATGTGAAAGGAAGACGAGAACTGACTTCGGGAAAATTGTTGAGGATGTTGCCTTGCGTCTTGTCTGTGAAGATGAGATAGGCCGAGACGGCCAGTGTCGTGCATGCGACCAAGGACACAAGGGTTGAAACATGAGTTACTTTGGCGAATCGATCTAGTGTTGGTGTGCGCATGCTGCCGTATATCATCAGAGAATTATGATGACAGACTATTGGATCTGCTTAGTGGAGTTGCGTTCGAGTGCTTGAGCCAGGACTTACCGAATGCGAAACTGATAACACCTATGGCTTGGAAGATTCCGGTATTGATAAAGGTGAACCGTTCAGATGGATCTCCTTTCAATTCTGGAGGGACATGTGGACCCTCTACCAGAACAGAGATTACGATGATGAACATCCCCACTAGAGCAAGGCCAGATGCCCGCGAAAGTTTATGGATATCGCGATAGAGTGAAAGGGGATAGGATATGCAGAGAGTACAGAAAGCGATCATGAACTGCCGATTGGTGAGGAGTTTGAGAACGGGCATGGTGACTAGCTTGGGAAAGGCTGAGCGAATGACATGAGGTATAGTGTCGCCAATGATGATTCCAAATGCGCACATCCCTAGGAGCGAGAAGGAGGTCAGACGGGAGAGTAACTAGTTTCATTAAACGCGCTAACCTCCGAAAGCAAATGAGAACTGGAACAGGGAGACAGCTGCTCGTCCCGCTGAGCCAAAGCAGTGGTTCATTACGTCGATATAGGACGGTCGACCGCTCAACTTGGCGTTTGTGACTATGAGCCGTATTGTCCAGTCTGTTATTCCGCAAATTAAGACCAATAGCAGAAGTCCCGTCACAAAGCCTGCTTGACGGACAGCGTATGGCAAACCTATGTACAAGGGTTAGAGAAAGGTTCGACAAGACCGTGTTATACACATACCGATGATACCTGGATTTGTATTAGCAAGAGTTAATATCGGTCAAGGACACCACACACCTGCACCAAGTATAGAATTGGCCATATTAGCGATGGAATCAAGCATTCCTCCACCAGCGGTTCGTTTCTGAGCAAGCTCCTCCAAGTCAATATGATCCGTGGCCGTTCCATTTCGCTCATTTAAAGGCAAAGATGCATCTAGACTTCGGCGGGACATCGAGGTATCATACAGTCCAACCAGCAAAGGCATCCGCTGATCAGAGCCATGGCTCCGTGAGCCCAAGCGGGCATGGTCGAGATTCCTCTGGGAATCGTCGTCGAGTTCATCCGAGTCAAGCTCAAACTCTAATGGAATTGAAATTAATCCATATCTGGTTCTCGATGCAAGGGAAACACATACTACATACCTGCCTCACGGCTTTCCGTTGCCCATCTCGAAGACGGTGGTATTCTGGGCGGTTCTTGGAACGAGACGTGTCGCTCGCCGGCGTTTCCGTTTCCAGAATCAGCTTTGTGGGTATTGGGACCTGGAAGGACACTGTCCTCTTCGTCCGAGTCTTCTGCTGAGAAAAGGGTGGTATTCTCGTTGGAAGGCGCTGGCTCGCTTGAGTCTAGCAACGGCTGACGGAATTCGTGGTCATCGGTGCGGTTGCCTCCACGAGATTTCGATTGGGAAAACATTATGAGCGCAGCATAGGGCTACCTGTGTCGTATACAGGCTTTCTGGAATATCTGGAGACGACAGGGATACGTGGGGTTCAGCCAGGCGACGCGGCGACGCTAATGGGTGTTGCTGACGTAATGCGCCCAGAACCATCCCCGTTCTCGGAGGACAACACTCAGCACATTGGGCCCTTGGTCTGATGGTGGAGTTATATCAAGCCTTGTCTTTTGCTTTCGCCAACACCAGCGCTTTNCCCCCCTAGGATCCTCTCCGACGAGACTGGTCTCGTTGCGGCACCCCTCTAACTTATTTCTCGACCACGAACAGTCGCTATGCAGCCACTTTCCTTCCTTCTAATCTCCCTGCTTCACGTCGCTCTCCATGGCACAGCGAACGGTGCAGAAGTCATCGCTCCAGACCAGCTGGCACAGAGATACAGCTTGACCGCGAGCACATCTTTTCCATTCCCGACAGCCACTCAGTCTGTCTCTGACACTGAGGCACTTCTCGTCTCGGGGTGGGGTTTAGGCAGAGCAAGGGTTCAGAACAGTCCAGAAAACCTGCAATTCGTCGCCGACCCATACCCAAGCAGTACTGGCACAGTTTCGACAGGCGTCTTGAACTCTACCGGACCTGTCCTCCAGGTCACTTATCCTGCCAAGTCCTTCTCACACGAGACCGGTGGCACCCAATTCTTCAACCTCTGGAATAACACCGCTGGTGGAAACTTCTTATCCATGATGTTGACGTACGAGCTCGCGTTTGAGGATGGTTTCGACTGGGTCAAGGGAGGCAAGCTTCCCGGACTGCGAGGAGGGCTCAATTCCACTGGCTGCAGCGGAGGGAACCAACCGACAGGTGACTGTTTCAGCGCGCGTCTGATGTGGAGGAAAAACGCCAATGGAGAAGGTATGTAGTTCCTCTGTGCTCACAGAGCAGTATACTGAGTAGGAGACAGTCTATGCCTACATCCCGACGACCAATGATATTTGCAGCCGTCGGGGCATCATCTGCAATTCTGATTTTGGAACCAGCTTCAATCGCGGGAGCTTTGGATTCACGACTGGACGGTGAGGGAAATCATGATGTTTTGAAGGATTTATCTCAACCAGTATCTATCTCTTCAGCTGGAATCGAGTGACCATCCTTACCCAGCTCAACAACCCACCGAACGTTGCGAACGGGCAGATGAGAGTTTAGTAAGTCATCAACACTGCAAAGCATCCCGCATCCCTCACTCTAAATGCCTTTTCAGCTATAATGACGAGCAAGTTGTCGATGCTGAAGGCCTTCAAATTCGTAACACTGACGAGGTATCGATCAATGGCCTCTTCTTCTCGTAAGTTCTCATCATATCAGTGTTTACAACAATGATCGACTCAATCTTTTTCCAGGACATTCTTCGGCGGTGAGTCATGATTATCGCGTTTTTGAATTCATTTCTCATTCTTCCACAGGTAACGACGACTCATGGGCAACTCCCAACACCGTACATTCATATTTTCGCAATATCCAGATGTGGGGAGGCGAAAACCCGTCATCCCTCACTGGCCCGGTGATCAAAAGTAGCGCTCTCCCGCAAACCCCGAGGACAGCGGTTGGCTTTGTCATGGCCTCCATCGCTTTTGGAGCTGTTACTGCACTGGTCTAATTGTTCCTTGGCAAGTAGACAGAATGTTC
The DNA here is from genome assembly GCA_027579435.1 of Candolleomyces eurysporus. Lineage (NCBI taxonomy): Eukaryota > Fungi > Basidiomycota > Agaricomycetes > Agaricales > Psathyrellaceae > Candolleomyces > Candolleomyces eurysporus. Next base: position 105,416 of record JANBPK010001194.1, read on the forward strand.
GACGGCCTGTGGTGCTCTAAATTCCTGTATATCTATCTGATTATATTGACGCCCCTACAACTATCCCCATACCCATGTATGTACTATACCTGTCATTGTCCACTGCATAATTTAGGCGCTGCACTGCTCTTTGTCTGCTGCTGTGGGCCTATGGAAACCTGGTTCCGGAGATCAGCTCCGTTCGGCCGAAGCGGAGCACTCGATCTCTGATCCGGCCAAAAATGCCATCACTTTCGACTTAGCCAAGGGTTAGCAACCTTTTAGTCAGCGCGGTAAGGACTACTAAAACGGTCAAGTGTAATGGGCCCAGAGTTGCCTTTGCCACTTCAACCCCAACGATATGGCGTTCTCTGGTGCTTTGGTGGGTTAGAGTTTGCTTTACATTGCCAGACTGTTGCTGACCAGGGGAATTTGCAGACACTCACTGATCTAAACGATTTCATATCACCATCTCAAGCTTGTATTAAACCCGTCGAGCAGGTGGATAAGCCGAAGCAAGAGGAATATGTTGGGGCAAAGGTGAGCTTCTGAGCTTCTGAAATAGCTGCTGATATTGACGATGCTTATCCCACGCAGACGGAAATCGTCGTCGATTCCACTGGGGCGTACTACGAGGTCGCAAGCGAAGGCGTCCAGCTGAACAAACCTCGCTCGACGCAGTCCAATGAGGTATCATCCTCGTCAGGGACGAAGCTAGCCCAGGCGCAGATAAACCTGAACGACTGCTTGGCCTGTAGGTTCGCAAGTTTACCTATACAGTATGAACAAATGTACTGACGCGGAATCGTAGCGGCTGCATCACGTCGGCCGAATCAGTGCTCATAACACTCCAATCTCACACCGAGGTTCTCACTTTCCTCGAATCGAACCAGAAAGGATGCGAGGACTTGAGGAAACTACCTGTCTTTTCCGTTGCACCACAATCTTTGGCGTCGCTGGCGGCTGCACTCACTGCCACGGCTTCGTCCTCTTCGGCATCATCTACGGTCCCGAGGATAGCGCCACGCCAGGTGCTCCGTCGAGTGCAAGCATTTTGCAAGGAGGCTCTGGGTATAGACGATGTCCTGGACATCACATTTGCTCGGCACCTTGCCTTGCAGGAACATATTCTCGAGTTCGAAGAGCGGAAGGCCAAAGATGCTCTCGGAGGAGGAGAGGCGCAAGGCCAGCTGCCCATGCTAGCAAGTGCGTGCCCGGGATGGATATGCTATGCAGAAAAGGCACACTCTGAAATGCTCCCGTTCATCTCGAGAACGAAGAGTCCACAGCAGGTCATGGGCACGCTGGTCAAAGAGTGGCTGGGGAAGCGTCGCGGTAGAAGGTAAGCCTCGACCTTTCTGTGATCGTTTAGACTTTTCGTTATTGGATGAGCTGCCATCAAGCTTTTTGACTTCTTGTCGCTGACTTTCAAACGTAGCCTCATGGAAAGAATGACTGACGATTTCTCTTCTTCTAATTTGTAGCCCCGACAAAGTCTATCACGTCTCCGTGATGCCCTGCTACGACAAGAAGCTTGAAGCTTCGCGGAAAGATTTTTACAACGAGATTTATTCGACAAGAGACGTGGATTGCGTCATAACGACTGGAGAGCTAGAGACAATGATGAGGGAAAAGGGTTGGGACTTGTCGCAGCCTGTTCGAGGCGAGCTAGACGATCTGGACCCCCCTTCGTCCCTTGCAGCCGACGATAATCGGATACCCGAACTCCTGCAACACCCCGGATCCTCTTCTGGCTCGTATTTGATGTCCATCATCGAGCACCTTCAACGAACGTCCACCCTCCCGCTCACCCTGACGTCCAAAATAATGCGAAATGCGGACTATGAAGAATTCACCTTAACCGAGGAGTCGTCAGGGAAAATCGTGTTCAAGGGCGCCAAGTGTTACGGATTTAGAAATCTGCAAAACGTGGTCAGGAAAGTCGGCAAGGAACGTGGTGTACGAGTAGGGAGTGGAGCAGCAGGCAAGATGGGTGGTAGAGCTGTAGCCGGAGCTGCCTCCAGGAGACTGAAGAAGACCGGAGGTGACTCAGATGCAGGAAAAGAACGGCAGTACGATTATGTGGAGGTGATGGCTTGTCCCAGCGGGTGCGTCAACGGTGGCGGCCAACTTAAGCCAGTTCTCCCCTCGTCGCTTGGTACTTCATCCAAGGCCCCCGGAGTTGACGAAGAAGGGTATTCGCGGGACTGGCAACAGAACGGTGTTTTAATCTCCAAGGACGACAATAGCCGTGCGATGGACGTGGAGCCACAGCCGCAAAGTGGGGTTGTGATGAACGCGAAATNGGGGGGACAAAGATTGGACCAGGAAAGTGGAAGAGGCCTATTGGTTAGAAAGCGAACGGGAAGAAGAGAAGAGCGCCGAGGATGAAACTCGTTCGAAAACAACGATCAGTGTGGGCATGCCTCATGATCTGCCTCCACAATCTGCCCAACGTACTGCACCTACAGATGATATCAGCACGCGGCAGTTGATCATGACGCCTGCAGATGGTCTAGACCTTGGGGGGATAGGTGGTAGTAGAGAGGACAAGGGTCTAGCAACAAAGGGGGGTGAGGGTCACCCGGTAAAGCCCGTGTACACGACGAAGATGGTCAATGGCCCCTCAGGACCCGGGTCAACTGAGCAAAGGCGAGGCGGGTGGAATGTGCGACCGCTCACCTGGGCAGACAAATTGGCCGTTCGGGTACTCAACGACCTTTGTGGGCAAGACGGTGAAAGTGCGAAGCGCCGACATCGATTTTTCCGAACCGAGTACCATGCCGTTGAGAACAACGAAGTTGTAGGGCTTGCGGTGAAATGGTAGAGGGTCATAATGGACTTGCATTAAATTTTAGTGATGATACACATGCATCGGGGAAAATACATCGGTCATCACAATGGCAATGAGGCCAAGCACAGAACTGAATCTCGAATCGCGGGGTAAGAAGCAGAAGGATGTGTTTGGAGAGGGTTCGGAAATTATATGTCAGATGCAGGGAGATAGAGGGCGTGATGTGGGATATAGATGGTGTTGATACAGAAAATGCAGAATCAATACAATCCGTTGGACGTCGGCAATGCTAATGAGACTAGGTGAGTGTAAAAATAGACGTGGCAGATGAATGGGTATGCGGAAATTAGTATAACGGTAGAATAAATCATGATATGCAAAGCAGAATGCGAGGTGAATGGACAGCGAGTGCAGGTGTTCGACAGGGAGGGGTGTCAGGGACAAAGGCCGAGGTGTGTAGCGGAAGCGAAGGCGATGCAGCGCAGCAGCGGCAGTGAGGCGCCTTGAGGACGAGTATTAGCGCGGTTGTCGAACAGCACCACCGTTGGTCCTGAACCAGTAGTCGCAGTGCGAGCAAAAGTCCGTCGTCTTCTTGGTGACCGTTTCTTGGTAGTCCGGGTCAAGATACTGGAGCCGTCGGTTAGCCGATGGCCGAGGACGAAGGACATCGGAACCACCTACGCGTTTGCAGTTGGGACAATGGGGGCAATTCGATGGATGCTGGTCAGAGTTCATGCAGAAGCGGTTTCCACAGTCGCGTTTGCTGACTTCCTTGGTCTGAGGAGGGGAAGGGGTGAGGGGGGGCGGAATCGGGGGCACGAGGAAAGACGAACAATGATATAGTGGCCACAGCCGTGCTGGGTGCCTTCGCTGTGTATTCTGCACATGGAGAAGGATCTGAGGTCGCTGTCGCGTACGATGAGGACGAGGGACAGAAAAATGCGGGGGCGGAGTGAGGAAAAGAGAGGAGAATGGAGGCCATTTATATACCATAACCGTGACGGAAAGGGCTTGTCGACCGGAGCCTGAGCTCAGATCTGATTGGCACTCCGAACCCAACGTCGTTCCGTAAAACAAAATNAAAAAAGATAACGATCACTATGACGAAAAGAAATCATTTTTTATTTCCACGCGTGTAATTCGCCGGTATTTCCAAATCAGGGGTCAACACGTCACGCGCCGAGTGCCTGCGAGCGGCCAATGTCCTCTTCCACCCCCACCACCCGTTCTCGGACCTCTCTCTTCCTCTCCTACCGCGAATCCAGGACACGCTCCACCCGCTTCTCCCGGTCCAGACAGCGCCCAACATACGACGACCTCGATGCGCCCGACGACGAGCACCAGGGCCTCATCAGCAGCACCCCCAGCCACGTCGCAGTCGACGTCAACGAGCTTCCTCCGCAATGGTGGCGCCTTCCCTCTAGCTTCCTGGTCTCTGGACTCGTTTGACTCTTCTGAACCACAGGGTTGACCTCGCGGATCAGGTGGAAGACCTTCTCGTAGATGCGCAATCCAAAAGTGTGTCCCAGTCGCCTCACTTTCTGGACCGTGCTGATGCTTCTCCGCATGGGCATCTTTTTCCCCCGGAATTTCATTTCTCTCTAATGTCCAGTCGTGTCTCTGGACAAACTCCATTCCAAGCATATCCTCCCCGGGTTTTCGGACCGGACGCAGGAGGAGCGGGAGATAGAGGCTTTGACGAACAGCGTCACAAAGGTCAGCCCGGGTCCGTGATTCCGGCCTGCTACTCCGTTGCCGACCCAGACTCGTTTGCATACAGGATTTTAGACGATGTCATTTCCTGATCCAAAAGATTGGGTCCTTCCAACCCCACAGCTTTCCGCCTGATCCTCAGTCCTCGAGAAATGAACTCCATACGGCCAAGAACGTTCAACGCGGCCTTGCGGCCAAGCTCCAGGATTTAAGCGCTACCTTTAGGAAGAAACAGCGCGTTTACATGGAAAGTGCGTGCGTAGCTCCAGTCCTTCTCTTATCAATACCCCATCTACTTGTTACTCCGTACCTGATCCGTGCCTTCTCCCGCGATGCTGCATGTCGCTATCGATTTCATCACGAGTCTCTTTTAAACTCTGGTTCACCCATTCTCTGAACTCAGGCTGACCGTGTTCCAGAACTCCAAGGTCAGGCGACCAAGAACCAAGATTTATTGGTCGCTTCAGGCGCCATCTCTTTGAAAGGATCCGAGGGGTTGAGTGCAGTCGATGATGACATCCAGGCTGCCGTGAGTTCTTCCTTTGGTTTCAAAGTCCACCCGCATCTTCTCAACTTGTTGTCACTTATCCTTTCGCCAAAATGCTGTCATCTGGTCGGCCCTCGGCACCTGTGCGCCACATTCTCCGCTCCTTTCTCATTTGCCCGAAACTCGTTCCTTGCGATCCATCTCTTTCATCATCCGGATTTATCTCATCGATACGATGAATCCTGTCCCTTAGACCCATACCCGAAATCAGTCCATGTCACTCGTCCACGCAGACCCGTCTGCAGAGCTACGTGCACGAGACCGGGAATTGACCGAAATTGCGAAATCCATCGCGACCCTCGCAGAACTTTTCAAGGATCTCTCGGTGCTTGTTATAGACCAGGGCACGCTCCTTGATAGCGTCGAGTATAACATTGAACGAACCGCGGTGGACCTCGAAGAGTCTGTCAAAGAACTAAATGTTGCAACAAAGTAAGTGCGAGGGTTTAAGCTTTCCCCAGGTTTTTTGTGAAGAGTCGGGAAACTAACTTTCTCTTCACATAATCACACCCACAGGTACCAAAAGAATACGGGTCGAAGGAAATGCATTTTTTTACTTCTTTTGATCATCTTCGGACTGATCATCGTCCTCATCTTCAAACCAAAAGGACGACACCGATCGACTTCACCCGCTCCTTCACCCTCGCCTATAACTTCCCCTTCCCCCGTTGTGCAGGTGAGGTCCGGCGATTTGGTCGATGCGGCGTCGAGGGTGCCGTTTCGGAATCTTTGGCCTCGACCACGCGCCTTTGGATGAGTTCATAGAGCTGCATCTCGGCCGACCTTTGATTTGGTACGGCACCTGCCTGTCTCGAGGATGTACATGTGCACGTCACTATTACATATCTGTGGATTAATTACTTTTTCGAATAAACTTCAGCTGTCGGTCGATCTAGGTTTGACTGGAACCTTGACCAGGCGGTTAATCCGGGGACAAGGACGTATGTTTGGTGAGGAATGCATTCCTCCCAGGCCGCCTTTCCCATACCCTGCTCGGACCTAACATGAAGGAGGCGCCGCGACTGTAAAATTTCATCCATGCATGCATTTTTAGAATCGGGTGTCGATGGGTCGTTGTCCGGCAACGTAAGGTACGGCTAAGCGAGGATGGATGGTTACGGGACTCGGTACGCGCGACCCAACAGCCAACCGCCCCTTGTAAATCTGCAAGCTCACAACAAGGCCCTCCATTTCTTTCTTACACCCATCCACCGCGTTTTTCCATTATTTTCCTTGCTGGCAGGGCTGGGCCCCAAGAACCCGATTAATTTTTGAGGGTCTTTCTCTACTGTTCGGTTGCGGCAGTAGACGCTTGGCAGCTAAAAAGGGTAATGACGTCCAACTGGAAAGGGGGCCACGAGGCGGGACAGCAGTTTACATTGCTCGACAACGATTCTGCAGCGTCTTTATTCTACCGGCCCAGCACCAAGATCGCGAAATCTAATTCCCCGTCTGCGAAAACGGGGCAACACGCTGCTGGCAACGACGACCCGTTAGCCACCCCGAATCCAGGTTTGTTCCGCCAAGTCGTCATCGAATATTTTGTTCGGTTTCTCATTCCTTTGGTCATTTTTATTAAAAAAAAAGTGGGGCCCGTGCCCAGCAACAGTCAAATCGGTCTGCAACCAACACCGACTCCCCGTGAACACACTCCTTTCATAAATCAACAACGACAACCGCCGTCACCTTCCACTCCTTCACCCCCCCCAGAACATGGCCACCGCTGGTGGATTACCGTATAATGCATACGATGCTGAACGGGCGCAATCACCCTATAGCAGTCATGAGAAGACACACGAGGCCAGCAGCTCTAGCCAGCACGAACACATGAAGCGACCGGGAAACTCGCGTACACCTAGCTGGGATCTGCTGGGAGGGATCAAGAAGCTCGAGCAATCGTATGAGCAATTTGACGCGAGGAACGCAAGCCAGGCGCATCTCATTTACGCAGAGGGTGACACCCCAAAAAACAAGGTGATACTTTTGCTTCCCTTTCGTACTGTATTATCATGACGCTGGCGGGCATGAGGCCTTGCCGGTTGTTGTGTTTTGATGGGGTGTGGTCCCTTCAGGCTTCAGAGTCGAACGCCTGCACGCACTTGCGGCCCTTGTTCTTCCTGACTGCGCTGCAGGGAACCGTTACCTTGGGTTGGAAGTACCTTGGGTTGGCAGCTATTCTGGATTTGGTGCGGATGCCACCGCATAGACTAGTTGTTCTACCTTTGACATTCGACCGCTCTTGCGTTCCAGTTTACATCAATAACATCATATGAATGAATTGTAACTGACCAANCCCCCCCTGTTGCAGGTCTCGAAGTTCTACCACTTCTTGCTAAATGTTTCCATTGTCACCCGCTGGTTCCTGTTCATTGTTCCGGTTCTAGGCATCCTCTGGATCCCTGGAATTCTGGGAGTGACAACCTTCCCCAACGCGAAGGTAAGTGCCGTGTTTTAGAAAGACCCTGAAGAACCTCGCTAAATTCGCTATTCGTCTGTTAACCTTTTTGTCCATTGTTATTGTCCCTGGCAATCACATCCGCACGCTGTGATCATCCACTAGATTTGGGCAGTCAAGCTGATCTGGTGGAGTATCTGGCTCACCGTGTTATGGGGAGGTACGGCTTCGCTTAGCTTTAGAGAATAGGCCCTGATCATAGTCTAACATTCTTTCACTGCAGGCTGGTGGGCTGCGTTGGCGGCTTCGTAAGTTTGTTTCCATTCTGAACCCGAAGACGTAAAAAGTGTTGAACCCTCTTTCAATTTCTACTAGCCGCGTTGTGCCTGCTGTTGTTCGGGCTACGGTGGGTGTTCTTGCCGTAGGCACGAGGCGTTACATCGAGTGGATGCAAGTACTTCATCGGTAAGTTTCTCCCACTTTCATTTCGCGCAGCTGGTTCTTGGAACTGTCCTCTTGGAGGGGGGAAAGTTCCTCGTCTTGATCCACGAGTCTTCAATTGTCCCGTAGTCTTGCTTCCCTGCATCATTCTTATCCTCGTTCTGTGTCACAGGTACATTGCTCTGTTTGCCTGGGCTTTGGTTCTGTGGGTCACTTGGGTCCCTCTCATCAAGAACAACCAACAAAATCCGGGCGACAAGAGCGTCAAGGCTGTTGACCTCATCGCTAAACTTCTATTCGGTTTCTTCATCTGTGCAGCCGTCCTTCTGTTTGAGAAGTTCTCAATTCAATGGATCGCCGGCAAGTTCCATGAGAGGTCCTACGCTGGTATGTACCACGCCATGTAGCCACCCAGCGAGGCGAGACCATTAATTGTGGATGGTGGTCCCGATTCCCATCTTGGCCGCCACCCACACTCGCATCGCTCGTCCGCTCCACCGGTCCTCATACTCACACGTCTTTTGTTTCTGCATAGAACGTATTGCCGATCAGAAATATGCCGTCAAGGCTCTGGTCACGCTGTATCGTTTTTCAAATGATTCCCCGGGACGCACTGACGAGCTGGGGGGATCAGGCGATGGACACAAAGGAAGTTTTGTGAATCCGAAGCGCGTGTTCAAGAAGATTCAGAAGGGCGTTAGAATCGCAGCAACGACTACTACTACGGCTTTGGGTAACGTCGCTTCGGAAATTGCGGGGAGGTATGTGATTGTATGAATGGTTTTTCTCTTTCTGGATCCCTTCGCTCTAGTAATGTAAACCGATTTTGACCTTCTTTTCTTTATAGTTCAGTTCTGCAACCAAATTCACCTCAAGCTATAGTCAAGACTGCGCTTGAATCTTCTAATAGGTCTCGCATCGTAAGTTGGTTTTATGAATTTGATGTTCAATTAATAATCCCTTTCATTTCAGCTCGCTCGCCGCATTTTCTACTCGTTCGCGAAACCCGGTGCCGATGTTCTACTCGTCGAAGATATACAAAGGTACTTCGCCACGACAGATGAGGCAGCGCAAGTTTTTGCTCTTTTCGATAAAGATTTCAATGGCGATGCGACTCGTGAAGAAATGGAAATTACATTGATGTGAGTAATGCACCATACCCAGTAAAGGTCGTTTCTCTAATAAACATGGCTCTGGTTTTTCCTTTCCTAATACAATAGGGAGCTACATCGCGAACAGCTTTCCATCGAAAATTCTATGCGCGATTTGGATAGCGCCGTTGGGAGATTGGACAACATCTTCATGACGCTCTACGTCGTTATCGCCGCTCTTATCATCGCTGTGGCTTTGGTGAGTTCTGCCAGATTCTGTCGTTCAAATTTCTTCCGCTTGTAAAGAACATAGCTCGGTTATCGATATGTCCCCCATTGGTTCCCGTGTTCTTTTCACAAATGTTCTAATGCTGACATGTTAAATGTTACATTCTACAGGAAGCACAATTAGTGACCCTCATCACTGGGGCCGGAACCCTTATTCTTGGTTTGAGCTGGCTCATCGGTGGAAGTTTGCAAGAGGTGTTGCAGAGTATCATCTTCTTGTTTATCAAGCATCCTTTCGATGTTGGCGACCGTGTCACCATCAACAAGGAAACCTACACCGTAAAAGAGATCAGGCTTTTGAGCACCGTATTCTTGGATGGAAGCTCTGTCTCGGTGCAGGCTCCGAATAATGTGCTCAGTACCATGGTACGTCCGCTCATACCGACGCGCCTGCGTGGAGCGAGCTAATAATGATCGCGTTGCAGTTTATCCAAAATCTCAGGCGTAGCCCACAGGTATGGCTCGTTTCACTCACGTTTCATTTGATGAACATTGAATATCGATCGAATGAAAATAGATGTCCGAGACGTTCACTTTCGACGTTAGTTATGCCACTACCTTTGAAGACCTCGAGAAGCTTCGCGAGCGTATGCTGGCATTCGTTACAGAGGAACGGCGCGATTACCATCCTTCATTCGACGTGAACATCAAAGGTTTGTAGCCTCTTTTTACTCATTCACGCATGCGTCAGGCTTAATATCAATCTTTCATTTCCCAGACTTCCCGGACCAGTCCAAGATGACGCTCTCCGTCGATATCAAGTACAAGGCTAACGGTCAGATTGCATCGCTCAAATGCAAGTACCGTCAATGCAGTGCTACGTCATTCCACTCATCTTTCTTGCTCTATAGCCAAGCGCCGCAACAAATGGATCTGTGCTCTCAAACAGGCCCTCGCTGAAGTCAATATCTACGGCCCGTCCGGGAACCCGAACCCGCCACCTGCTGTTACGCGCTATACTCAGGTACCCTGGGAGAGTGTTCTCTGGGAAGAGCAGAAAGCCGCGGAAGAAAAAGGAAGGGAACAACTACAGCACCCGCAGCCTCCGCACCACATTGGAGGATGGGACCTGAGGGATAAGGACGCCTCCATTTGTAAGTGGTTCTCCGCTGAGATCGGTAACATCGGCTGACTGACCAACCCTTTCGACTTGTAATCTTGATGCCATGCATTACCAGTGGACTCATCTGGTGATGTCTTTGGTGACGGCAATGGAGGTTTCATGTCGACAGCCCATCAGGGAGGGCCACAGAACCCGCTGCAGCAGAGGTACCAGCAGGTTCACGCTCAGGCACAAGCTAGTCAAGGACTCTCAGGAANTGCCAGCCCCCTCTCTCAGTTTCTCATCCGGTCCCAACCTAACTCATGGAGGCGACGTCATTGAGATGACACCTCGTCGATAGATGTGAAGACGACGACCGCGTTCATTCAACCTCGGACCATCCTCCCCGCTTAGGTTCAATGCTTTCTCTTTGCTATCGCTTTCACCGGCTTTCTTCCGCCGGGTTTCTAGTTCTGCTTCTTCTTCTTATCTGCATTCAAACACCTGAAGCGTTTGATTACCCAAATGAATGTAACTTACTCACTCACTTATTCTTCCTAACCCATCGGACTCAGACTCGCTTTTCATTCACCCTGTTTCGCTGTCTATACATTACAATATGCTTCCATCCCTCCACCTGCATGGCTGGTCCTTCTTTCTCCTTTCGACGTCATCGCGTCAACTACTATTAGAGACCGCCATGAAATCTAGATATATCGTACCCGACTGGCTAGTCACCAACTGAATATCATCGAAATAGTTTTGATCGCTTACTTGGTCATCATCATCCAACAACAACATTCGCACCTTTGCCTTGACCGAACCCGCTGCGTCTTGGATATCTCATTTCGCTAACTAGCTATCCCCGCGTGGGTGGGAGCTTGCATTTGCAATAAATCCGCTGTGGCCCCGAACATCGGCAAGGGGGGGGCTCTTTGTTGAATGTTTCTGGGATGATGTCAGTACGGTACGAATTCCTGGGTTCCATTCACCATTCATGTCGGTTAGATACGCGCGCACGTAACATGACAATCACAGTTCCCGGACCAAACGTCATGTGCGTATCAATCTATTGCACGATACATACAGACACACAACTCGTACATACAGAATATTAAACAAATCGTGGGTGAGCACCGGTGAGCAAAAGTGAGATCTTGAGAGTGGGATGGGTTAACGATGGGGTATGTAATAAGTAGGAATTCCAAAAATGCAGAGAAGAAACGAGAGATAGTCCCAAATTAGAGAAAGAAAGAAGAAAAAACATATAACGATAACGAAAAGAAAGGTCATAACGTTAGGAGCAGGAGCCGTGTGATAATGAAAGGCTATCCGGGGGGTAACGGGTGATATCGAAGGAAAAACAAAAGTATGGCAGGCAAGGAGAATAAATTACATACGTTTAAGATTAAAAGTCCAAAGCACACTGACAGGTCGCCGTGCTTCGTCCAGTGGCCCACGGGACGCCACTGAATGGTGACAGAGAAAGGACTGAGAAAAGAGAGCATAAACATAACGATCTTTTCCCTAACCATCCGAATCGGATATTCCGATTCGGGACGGTGAAGCGCCAATGCATCGAACGAACGCCTGCATCCTCTCCTGAATGAAGTCATTCATTCGACCTTCCCACAGCCTAGACTGCAAGCGAGGGTCCAAAGGCTCCACAGACAGACTGCTGCTCCCCCTCTCTCTTTCATCCCTCCACTGCATTCCCCCCTCCAATCGACACGGATCAGACGTGAAGCATCGCCCCATCCAACGCAGATCCTCACCCTTCTTCTCGTCCACCATCCAAGCCGACTGCCTCTGCCTGTCCCACCCGTCCATCACACTTAAACTTCCCGACTGCAACCGGTAAGAGAAGATCCGACTCTCCTTCCTCTATCTCTCGAGCAGCCTGGATCTCGTGGAGAAGTGAGGATTAGAGATTGGCACACGGCTCCTTGCCACACCGTTGGCTCTTCCTCAGCTCCCAATGCCGCCTTGCAATCTTCCGGAGCTCGCTTTTAATAATCTTTCCCGAGGGCGTGTGTTCTAAAAGCGTCGAAAATAAAATAAAATAAGGAGAGTAAGTATGCAGGCGCTCAACTCTGCTCCGAGAGGACGAACGCACCGAATGGCTGGTTATGCACTACAATCATAACCGGGACAGCAAATCTCGGGAGCCTGTAGAATTTATTGGTTAAACCAAATGCTGAACATTCGTTGTTTTCTCTGAGAATGACTTACCGATTCCGCACGCCCGCTAACAGGACGGCCTCGTCCACAGTAGCCCAATAGGCCGGCTTGATACTGACCACGGCAGTAACAAGCTCGCCCAGCCTCTCGTCTGGTACACCGACCGCCGCGGCTTCGTGGACCCGAGGATCAGCGTAGAGCGCATTTTCCACCGAGACCGAATCCTAGAGTAGGTAGAGGAGTCCAAGAAGGAGAAGTAGACGGTAGATAAATGAGACGCGATGAGGACAAGAGATCAGAGGTATATTCAAGGCATCGGAGGATAGCAAAAATGACGTACGATATTCTCTCCGCCGCGGATGATAATGTCCTTAACTGTAAAGTTTAAGTAAAGGTTGAGTAAATAATTCTGTTAATAGAAACATGAGAGGGAATACGCACTTCGGTCTTTGATGTACAGAAACCCGTCAACATCGACATATCCCAAATCACCGGTTTTGAGCCATCCGTCCGCGGTGATCACTTTCTTTGTAGCCTCTAAAAACGCAACAAGCCCAAAAATATCATGAGTGTCGTAATTCCATGGGGACGGACACCTCGGCTGAAACGTACCAGGATCGCGCCAATACTCCTTCATCACGTTGGGACCGCGTCTAGAAAAAAAAAAATCGTCGGTCAAAACGATAGCGAAAGAAGAAGGCAAGAAATGGGGCTCACAACCACACCTCTCCCACATCACCCGGTCTGTCGACTTCTCTCGCTTGCTGGACGTTCACAATCCTAATCTCGTTCACAGGAGACGCTCTCCCCGTGCTCTTCGGCCTGATCATGTAGTCTTCTCCAGACGCCTGTGCAACGAGCGGCGTTAGCATAAGCACTTCTATATCTTACCGCATGCGGTGCATATCTAATGAAACAGTGACGTACGGAAACGGCGATTGAGTTCGTCTCTGTCAGACCGTACCCTTGGATCCTGAAAAAGCAATCACGCATCCACGCAGTCAGCCAAAAAAAAAATAATATCGGCCGTCAGGAACCCACACTCACATTGTGGCAGTTGGGAAAGCCTTCCTCGCCCTCGGAACCAACGAGTCCGGTGCAGGCGCACCACCAAAAAGCAATCCTTCTAGTGGGTGCCCGGCGAGTGAACTCTCTATGAGGTCCGATACCATCGAGGGGACGCTAGAAAAAATTCGATAGAAAGGTTATCGGAATCAGAAGGGTTCGTAGGTGGGTTGGTGCGGTAGTGCGACTCACCCTCCTGCAACCGCTACATTTTCCCGCTTGATCAATCTCACGGCTGTTAAAAACATAAATGTCAGGTGCACGTCCAGTTGAAAGAAACGAATCGATTCAGACCTTCTTCGACAGCCCATTTTCTCATCAAGACGATTTTCATGCCCATGAGCGTAGCCATCATCTAAGAAATAAACGTGCGCGGTTAGCGAGCGCTGAGAAGGAGGAAGCAGAGGACCAACCGAATAACTGGTCGATCCAGTAACATGGAACAGCGGGACAGCCACAAGCGCGGCCTTCTGAGGTACCACTGGCGCCGATGTTGATTTTGCTGAGCGTGAAGACGATGCACTAGCACTCGGACTCGGGCTCGGACCAGGAGGTAAATCCTCTCCTCTTCTCAGGGCTGCGCGGGAACCGCCAACAAGCACCTGGATGAGAACCACACGGTCAGGACATTGTAGCGCAGAGGTCGGGTTTACTGACGTTAAGAACGTTTGTCAAGAACTGCCTCTGCGTGCTTAAGACGCCTTTGGGGAGGCCGGTTGTCCCAGACGTGAATATGATGGTGGCGTTGTCTTCTGGAGAGATGGAAATATCACAGAGAGACTCGACGGTCGGGTCAAAAGTTACATGAGTCTTTAGAGCATGATCGAGCGGAACAATGTTGGCCCACTTGCTCGTAGGCGCGTCGAGGAGGACGACATGTCGGGCGGGAAGGGTCGGCGATTTACTAGACGACGCCGGGGACACAAGAGGTGCCAAAATTTGGGCGCGCTCACTGTCAGTAAAGACGACTTTACAGTCAGTGTACGACAGGCAATGGCGTAGTGGTTCGACAGGCAGCCAGCTATCAATGACAATGACGTCGGGGTTCAGGAACTAATTTAGAGGTTATAGCTTATTGGACGTACGCGTTTGCGAGGACGGTAACGGCGCCTAAGAGATCTGCAGGGAGCGGGTCAGGGCCTGCATTGAAAGGCAAAAGGTAATCAGAAAGAGCACGCACGGCACGCCCAGAAAATGATGAGGTATTCTGGACAGTTGCGAGAGCAGATGCCTACGCGGTCGCCTGCAAAATGATGGCTTGGTGAAAAATAATAATCTGGAGTGAGGGTATCCACGGACCTTTTTGGATACCGTACACAGACCGCATGAGGGCTGCGACGCGCAGAGCCCGGCGGTGGACCTGGGCGTAGGAGAGCCTCCTGTCCTCATAGACAATGTAAGTGTCCTGGGAGTACTGGGCAACGGCTGCAAGCCAGAAGTCGCGCAGACTGGGCCAGAGATTTTTGTAGACGGTGTACAGCCTGCCGTCAACGAGGGCGGTCTGTGTCTCGTGGATGGTGCCTGGGGCGGTGAGGATGTCCTCGGCTGGACAGTGTGAGCAGGGGAGGGGTCGAGGGAGAAAGGACATACTGTGGGCTAGGGAGCGGATTGGCACCCAGGAAACAGACATTATGGCGGCAGGACTGAGGAAGACGGACGGGCATTGGCTTTTTAAGGAGGGAATATGGGGAGGAAATCCTCGGTGCTCCTCGGAGAGGGACCGACATACCCTGGCCTCCGGAGCTTCGGCGCGTCTCTTATGTTGCCGTGGTTTTCCTCGGACAACATATCACACCCGTTGTTTGGCCCTGTTAGCATCAGACGCCTCTCTCTCTCCTCCACTCATAATATGGCTGAGGACACTGCGCCGATTGTCAGAATACGCGAGCTCAAGAAGGACTCCGTTAATTTCGTCCTCGAGAATGTCGACCTCGCCTTTGCCAACTCCGTCCGCAGGGTCATGATGGCCGACCTCCCCACTGTCGGTTAGTAGCCCCCCCTCTCTAAGCACCGTCTCTGCTCCATGCTCTTTAAGCCATCGACCTCGTCGAGTTCGTCACGAACACCAGCGTGCTCCCGGATGAGTACATCGCACACCGGCTCGGCCTCATCCCCCTCGTCAGCATGAACTGCGACGAGGCCATCCGATACACACGAGTGCGTCTGTTTCATGAACAACAGTCGACGCAGTATTGACCATCGACAGGACTGCACATGCATGCGAGGCTGCTCCTTCTGCTCCGTGAAACTCGAACTCCACGTGTCCTGCAGCGATGACACCACCCTGGAAGTCACCAGCAACCACCTCGATGTCGTGCCCTATGTAGACGATGATGCCGTCGACACGGGAGACGAAATTGCCAAACGGACTGCGAACTTTGGTCATCCCGTCGGAAAAAGTGAGTCATCGCCATTCATCTTTGCAGCACCCTGTCTCATCCGATCTCGTGCGCCCCAGGCGATCCAAGCGTANCCCCCCATCCTCATCTGCAAAATCCGCAAAGGACAAGAACTCCACGTCAAATGCACCGCAAAAAAGGGCATCGCAAAAGAACACGCCAAATGGTCCCCATGCTCCGCCGTATCCTTCGAATACGACCCCTACAACAAACTCCGCCATACATCCTACTGGTTCGAACGCGACTCCAAAACAGAATGGCCCGTATCGGACAACTCCAAGGAGGAAGAAACCCCTCGAGACGACGAGCCGTTTGACTTTAACGCCAAACCCAACAAATTCTATTTCGATGTTGAGACAGATGGGAGTTTAGGCCCTCAAGAAGTCGTGATGAAGGGTCTCGCAGAGCTTCAAACCAAACTTGCTAACCTTCTCCTGGGCCTGAAACCGACCGACGAGGTCGACGGTGGAGGCGCAGGAGGTGGCGGCGGTGCTTGGGGAGACGCTCCCGCGGCGCAAGACAATGCTTGGGGTGGGAATGCGAATCCGAGTGGATGGGGAGGCGGTGGGGCGAACAGTCCAGCCAGATGGGGCGCTGGGGGTGCCCGTTCAGCAGCATCGGGCGGGGCGGGGAGCAGTGCTTGGAGCGGTTCGGGGTCGTCTTGGGGCGGAAGTGGCGCGAGCCCGGCGAACAGCAATGCTGCTGGGAATACTGGGGGATGGGGTGCTGGGTCCTCGTCGGGATGGGGAGGGAGTCCTTCACAACAGACGCAGGGCTGGAATGTCTAGACATAATGACCGTACCAACTTGTCAGTTTTTGGGCGCTTGGAAGTATCTCGTCNTTTTTTGACAACCACAACATTTCGACCTCTATTCCTTCTTTTTGTTGGAAAGATATACCTGGGACGAAAGGACACTTCCCGGTTCCTGTAGATCTACGCTGAGCAGTCGCAATAGAGAAGCGATACTTGTCTGCTTCGTTCCTCAAGTGTATGACTACTGCCTCCGCTGTAGCTTGATGTACCAAATCCCCACTGCCATGGAGTGCAGGGCAGAAGTTTCTGTTTCCATTGGAGCACTTTTCAAAGACGGTTGCCAGACGCAAGCGAAATATTAACAATTCTAACCTGCATCCAGTCAACTGCTTGAATTTTGGGGTCATCTTGCGACATATGCTGCTCCTTCGGTCCCCCGAAGGCCAATATATGTTAATTCTGTATAAATCGAATATACTCATATATCTATCGGAGGGCATGCACTAAACAAGATAGCTTAGTGAGAGTGCAGTTTGGAAGTAGAAACAACCTTTTTGGCGCGCATAGAAACACATTCTCCTCTAGATTTGGCACTTCATTCAATACTATAGTGTTCTCCTTTCACTTATGGAATTTTACTAGGTATCAAAGCCGGAATTTTCGATAAAAAAATAAGTGACAATTGCATGGCCAAATGCTCCATCTAAGCCAAGTTGAGATTCAGCTTTGATGTTTAACTCTTATCTGTAGGTCAACTGTAGACACATCAGACTCCCCTGCTGCATCTGAGTTGCACCAAGCAACATGTTTGTTTTTCCAAGGTTGGGCACTAACCTGGAATATCACATTTGTTGTAGCTTTTCAATATGGATCTCCTCACTATGTCACTATTGATTACAGACTTTGCAATTGTATAGTAATAAGCAAACGTGGATTCCAGTCTTTGTCTGAGAAAGCTACAGGTACAGGTGTCAGACAGATAGCTAAGGAAAGAAAAGAATAGAAAAAATGGACTCTTTAGTTTTCCAAGAAATGAGAAATATCAAGAATGAAAACACGGCCATCTGAACATTTAATGGCAGCAAGAGAGAATACAGAATTGAAATAAACCTTGGGATTCCAACTAGTGGGAAACCAGCAAAGTGGTATGACAGTTGGCAGCATGGCCTGATCAAGCTTAACTTTGACCAACCCAGAAGCACCAGAATGCTTGTCTCTTTTGACATGTGTATAAAACTCAGAAGAACTTGAGAAACAGGGTAAAGAGCATTCCCCTATTTCAACACTGTGCTGCCTGCTTGTTTGGGTATCCAATAGATGCACTCCCCAATCAGATGTGTATGCCAGTCTTTGTCCATCTGGTGAAATGGTAAAATGCTGTTTCCAGTGCCAACCCTTTGAAATAGTAGCAAAGAGAGCTCCTGTATGGCTATTCCATAGGTGCACCATTCCATCACTTGCTGAAGATGCTAACCATTGTTCATTGGGTGAGAATTCAACACATGATACCCAATGTGAATGGCCTTTAAGAGTGGCAAGAAGAGTTCCAGTTTGGGTATCCCATAGACACACTCTCTTATCATGTCCTGCTGATGCCAGTTTTTTTCCATCTGGTGAAAAAGCAACCCAGGCTACCTGCACTGAATGGCTTGCAAGAGTAGCAAGAAGGGTTCCTGCATGACTATCCCATAGATGCATTATCTCTCTATTATGATATCTAGAAACCAGTCTTTTTCCATCGGATGAAAAGGCAAGAAGTGCTACAGGATTTGGTTGGCCTCTGAGTTTGGCAAAAAGAGTGCCTGCTTGGCTATTCCAAAGGCATAATGTCATATTATCTGATCCAGATGCAAGTCTTTGGCCATCAGATGAGAAGGCAACAGATGTTACCTCACTTGAATGTTCTCTCAGAGTAGCAAGAAGGCATTCTGTCTGGCTATCCCACAAGCACACTTTTTTATCTTTTGATCCAAATGCTAGTCTTTGTCCATCAGGTGAAAAAGCAACACATGTTATCTTGCTTGAATAGCCTGCAAGAGTAATAGATGGAGCTTCTGCTTGGTGATTCTGAAAGTGCACAGTTGTATCTCTAGATTCCAATGCCAGTCTTTGCTCATCAGATGTGAAGCTAACATGTGTTGTATGGCTTGGATGATCTGCAAATGTGGCAGGTAGAGGCCTTACTTGGCTGTCCCACAGGCGTACTGTTTGATCTTTTGATCCAGATGCCAATTCTTCTCTGTTTGGGCAAAAGGCAACAGAAGTTACATCATTTGAATGGCCTTCAAATGTGGCAAGAAGAGCTCCTGTTTGGCTGTCCCACAGATATATTCTATTTCTTGATGTAGACACCAGTCTTTGCCCATCAGGTGAAAATGCAACACATAAAACCCAACTTGGATGCTGCTGCTCTTCAAAGGTAGCAAGAAGGGTTCCTGTTTGGCTATCCCACAAGTGCAATACGTGACCATATGATCCAGTTGCCAGTCTTTGCCCATCAGGTGAAAAAACAGNCACATCTTAAAGCCTCTTCAGAGCATTTAAAAGTGGCAAGGAGAATGCTTGTTTGGTGGTTCCATATGTGCAACTTGTTGTCACATGAGATACATGCCAGCCTTTGTCCATCGGATGAGAAAGCAATAGATAGTACTTCATCTGAATGCCCTTCAAGAATGACAGAAGGGTGATGTGCTTTGATATTCTGCAGGTGCACTGTTTTATCGTGTAATGAAATTGCCACACTTTGCCCATCTGGTGAGAAGGTAGCATGCACTATCCAAGCATTATATGTATATTTTGCACAAAGATTTCCTGTATGGCTGTCCCATAGGCACAATGATTTGTCATGTGATCCAGATACCAATTTTTGTCCATCAGGTGAAAAGGCAACACAATACACTGGCACCAAAGTTGAGTGGCCTATAAGAGTGGCAAGAAGAGTCCTTGCCTGACTGTCCCATATATACAAAATCCCAGATCTTGACCCAGATGCCAGTAGTTTTCCATTAGGTGAAAAAGCAATGCAAATAACTTCAGATGAATGTCCACTCAGAACTGCTAACTCCAAAGGCCACATCAAATCTCCCTGTTTCATTGCAACCCCAAGACTTTGCTTTTGATACAATTGGAAGATCTTTGTTTGCTGTGGTGCCAGTGGAATGCAGGACCAGTAAATATGCAAAGGTGATTTTCTAAGAATATTAGAGTTGAGCAGAATAAACCTTTGGCCATCTTGTAAGATTTTTGAGAGTTCTGATCCTTCATTTTCCTGTAATTAATGGATTAATCATTGTAATTGTATTTTAAGCTTACCAAACTTACAAGTGTGTTTGACACTTCTACAAGTGTGTGATACGCTAAATCCAGTTGTTTGAGGTATGCCAATGCTTCAAGCCAGTGCATCAGGTGCTCCTTTGTGAATGTCTCCAGTGGCATTGCTAGCTCAGTGCTTCTAGCATCTATGCTGCTTTTAGACAAGTGAATGGCCCAGTAGCAGACTGCATAGTTGAGTTCTCCAGATATGTGATCCACATTTAGCCCTTTCTCAAGCAAGTCCTTAAGATCTTTACACTGATCTTGAGAGGACACCTGGCAAATGTTGAACTTGAGCTGCTTGTTCATTACTTGCAGGCAATATTTAGCTAAATGCAAATGATGCTGTTCCTCTTTAGTCAGAAAGGCTGGAGGGCAAGAAGGTCCAGTCAAAAAATCAGGAAAAGATTTGTGATGAACCTTGTATGTAAGAGTAGGACCATGGCCAAATGGTGCAAGAACAGAGTGCAAGTTAGCCAAAGTTGCTTTGATAGCACTTTCTTTTTGGTCCAATAGCTTTGCAAAAATGGAAATCGGAAGAGGAGTCTGAAGAAACAAAGTAGCACCAACAATCAGCTGAAATTTACTAAGCCATATTTCTGCATTTTGGGAAGGCTTAGCAGATTCAAGGACATGAAGATATAGACTATCCAATTGAGAGGTTGGAATAGACTGTGAGCTCTTCAATAGAATTTCAAGTTGGCCTTCAGGATCAAGATGGCAATCATCAAGTATAAACTTGACAGCAGTAGATGCAAAGATGAAGAGTTTCCCAGACATTTGAACAAGCTTGTCTTTTGCCTTTTGACTTGGCTCCCAGACAGTATCATAAGAANTCCCCTAGAGCCTTTTGTGTATTCTCTGGTGACAGAGAGTAATCCACATACAGCCTGATATCCTGCTCAACAATGAGGTCTTCTATTTCTTGAAGATGAAAGATGTTTGCATCCAAGTCTGCTCTGCCCATGTATTTGCTTCTGAGTTTCAATTCTGGGCGTGTAGTCAGAAGAACCTTGACATTGGGCAGCTGAGAGACAGAGAATATGATAAGCTCAAGAATGGCTGAAGCATCTGGCTCAACGCATTCATCTAGAGCATCAAAGACCAGGACAAGAGGTGTCACTCTTTTTTGAAGCAGTGAGAAAAGTGGGCCAGCAACAAGCACTTGGAACTGCTCATTGAGAATCTGGTCCAAGACTTCAGGATTGTTATCAATGGCAGCAGCAACAGATTCCCCATAAGTTGTGTCATATTGAGCAAGCTGATATGCAATAGTTTGCACAAAGCCAAGGGATCTTGCTCTTTCAATCTCATCCCGAGNAAAAGAAAAAGCTGGCTCCAAGAGAGTTCATACTTGCAGCACGTTGTGCTACCGTTAGAGCCACAGTAGACTTTCCAATACCGGCAATGCCATCAAGAATATAGAGTGGTGGACTGGGGGTGTCAGTCACTACACCACCCATCCAGTGCCCAATGTTAGCCAGAAGTGTAAAGCGAGTGCCTTTAAAACATGGCATAATCTTTGCTGCAACATCTTGTGAGTTGTAAGCAACACCAGAAACTCGCTTGAGTTGGTAAAGAGTGGAATTCTATTTGTTGGTTTAGTTAAAAGAAACTGATGAAGGGTGGTGGTGCTTGTACCTTGACATGCTGATTGATAGTCTGAGAGAAACCATGCATCCATCCTGTTTGGTCCTGAACAGCAAGGAGCAAGTCTTGCAAAACAATTGTCCCTGCAATATGATTTTCAATCTGTCAAAAAATGAGTGAACCACTGCAATGGTGACATGGAAGAATTATCAGGAAACATACCCAAAAGCACTGCAAAAGTTCGTCAAGCCTCTTGTTGGCTTTCTTGAGAACCTCAATGTCATCCTCAGCCAGGATAAACACTGTCACTCCCTTTGACTTCTCTAGATTCACATCTTTCAAAGTATCCCACATTCCTCTGAGGTTAATCAGATACATCGGCCAAGAGAATTCAGCACAGTAAACATACTCGACAAGACGTCCAATACTCTTCTTCAGATCTTCCGAAAGCAGCCCCTCATCCTTCCCTTTGACAGCATTCACAATGCTTGCGCCCAAAAGGTCACAACGTTCCTTTAAGATTTTTACTTCTTCCTTGATTGAACTAGCTTTCTGTGCAATCGCTCAGCGAAGGGCAAGAATCGGTGACGGAAGTGGACACGTACCTCGACGGCGTCAACTACCTTCAGCAGTGCTTCAGCAGGGCCTTTGAACGGTTCTGGTACAAGGGTTGCAGTGATACCCAGTGCTATCTTGAACGCCCCTTTCGTAATGGCCCAGGACTTGGAAGACTTGGATGCTTTCGCGTTATCATGAGCTGCCAGGGCCGACGATTCGTCGATGCCTTGCTCCTCGGTCAACACAGGAGCCGCGGTAGCAGAGGCGGTTGTAGTGTCCGGCGGAACGACACTCTGTTCGTCCATCGCGGCTGAGGCTGCCGCAAGAGTAGCCTGGAGGGATGACGCAGTCTCTTGTACACGGTTTTCGATACGGATCGCAGGAGGGGTCGTCTCTGCCCCAAGCTGTGTCGCTTCGCTAGCCTGAGCACCGCTGCTCGCCGAAGCGGTGACCTCCTCAGCTTCAGCGGCGGTATCGATAGCCGCGTTGTTATCGTCCGTAGCAGCGGGGCCTTCGGTATCAACCCTCACTTCCTGGATTTCCCTCTCTTCCGGATCTCTTAAACGGAGTATGCTCCTAACACCGCTCTCCACCTTATCCAAAATTCTACGAGCCCTGCTGGTGGGCCGCCCGCTGTCAGCGCCTGGCGTTGGGGCGCGAGATTGGGCGGGAGTGCTGCGCCTCGAGTTGCCGATACGGTTCCTTCTTCCACGAGATATAGTAGCTTCAGACATGTTGGTTGGTTGGTAAGTTTGAGAGAGAAGAGCTTGGTTGAATCGCAAGTTTAGACAGTGGATGGTGGTCCGAGTTCAAGCTGCGATGAGGGAAGCCTCGAGGCGTCCCGTCCTGATTGGGGCATCTCGTGACTCTGCGGCGCCGATGGCGAGTACTATCTGGCTTTCTTTCCGATTCAAATTTATCAGAGCTGAGGACTTGAAACGCTCCCGAACAATGACTCAATCCTTTGCATTGCACGCTCGAGGAGTTTCGTTCACTGCCCACGGCGATTCTTTGCTCGTGAACTATTCTCGTTCACTCATTTGCTTTCCAATTCATAGCACGACGTGAATCTGAACAATAATTATGTTGACGATAGATATCGCTAGTCGTACACAGCATCCAGACTACGAAAGCAGAATAGCTAGGACCTGGTCGAGTTTCGAGCGTTACTTAGGGGACGATGTCACGACATTTGTGCGAACTCACCAGAAAAAAAAATATAGAGCAACCCGACAACTTCCCCAGAGTCCGTTAGGAAAGATGGTACCTGCAGAGAAGTGAGAGTAGAGGAAGACGAGCAATAATCGGCCGCAGTTCTCGTCCTTAGGTGGCGACCGCTGGCAACGGCCAACACTTCGCCTCCTCGGGGTCAAAGAACCACTGCTTCAAACACAGGCCATGCAATCTGACTCCGAGTTCGAGCACTGGAAGCGTTGAGGAGACCTAAAGATTGGTCTGATTGCCTAAGCCTGAAGGACGGTCATGGTATCTGGGTTCTGGAAGTGAGGAGGCGGCGGCAGCGCTAGATGAACGGAAAAGCAGGATATTGCGTTCTGAGTTGCTGGCAGGATTGTTTCTCCACGAGAAATCGAAATTTTAGACATGTCGGTCGGTTGAGAAAAAGCTAGATTGAATCCCGGTTACTCGACAGTGGATAGTGGTGGAAGTTGTGGTGAGAACCTCAGGGCAATCCCGTCACTGATCGTTCGGTCGTACCCGAGTGCCAAATAGAGATGAATCAGAGAAGTGAACAACTTGCACAATGACGGACCGACCATCGGCTAGATTTTACTATCTGGATTTCTTTCGCGTTGCCGGCAACACATAACCGGACATGGTACGAAAGGACACTAGCGGCGAACGCGACTATCAGCCACCCACCAAATCTACGTCGAGACAGCGTTCACGCACATGGGCTGTACATCAGACGAGCAGTTTGAGAAAAGCCTTGCTCACCAACAAGAAAAAGAGGGCAGAGAAAGTGGATGCCAACAAGGACGATATCAACGTGCCTTACTACGAAGAATTTTGTAGGCATGTGGAGGACTTCAAAGGGTATCTACATGGCAGGTGGGAGGAAGAACAAGACGTCGAGGAAGAGGAGGACGGGGAAGGTCTGCTTAAAAATCCGTTATTCGACGCTCATTGGACAGAAACAGAGNAAAAWCGCGTTTTTTCACGCGCTTTCGACGTATTCGAGGCTACGACCGGACTTGATAGCCACGAATGTCAAGACGAAGAGCGTGTTTCAGGTCTGTATCTACCTCAGGGTGCTGGAACAGACGCTCGCGGCCAGGATAGCGGGGGATCTCGAGGCGGATGACGAAGAAAACCGCGATGGAGCCAAGATGCCCGATGGCGTCCCAGTGGAACAACAGCAAGATAGCGAAGAGGAACCAGTCCGTGCTGGTCAAAAGCGAAAACGCGCCTCATATCCCTCACGCGACTCCCCCTCTCTTCAAGCAGAACATGACCTTTTGGAGCGTCGTAAAACCTACCCTATCGCTCATGAAATGTCGGCCGACTGGGTCGATTTCGAGGAGCGTCTAGCGAAGGTTGTTAGTAGGTTCGAGGAGCAGTGCGGAGGTTACGTTGGGCCCATGTCTGAAGACAGAGGCAGGAAGAAAAGGAAAATCGACAGCGAGGAAGAAGACGGCAGTGAGATGGGGGAGGAGGAAATTGACGACCAAGAACAAGAGGACGAAGACGAGGACGAGGAGCAGGAGCAGGAAGGTGAAGAAGCAACACTCCGAACCTCTGGCCTCTACTTTCTGAACAATCAACTCCAAGCTCTCGACAACATCCTCAGAGAATCAGAAGACGCCTCTGCTCATCTAGAAGCCATACCCTCTTCTTCTCAGCCCCGACGGTCATCATCCGAGCCTACCTCAAATTCAAAATCTTCTGTCGAAGGCGCGACACGCGGAGACGAAGACGATTCATTGGACGAAGATGATATTGACAGCTACATCCGCCCTTTGGCAGGTTCCCAACTCGCCCCAAGGTCGCAGACTCCGTCTTCTTCGAGTTCGGAGGGAAAGGAAATGGAAACTACGCCTACACCTACTCAGGCCACAGATATGTCGCATTTGTCTCCCGTTTCCAGAAGACGCCTTCAAAAGCGTCTGTACATGCGAAAGCAACGCGCTTTGAAGAAGGGTTTGACCGAGGAGAGGGTAGACATAAAGTCTGTTAGGTTGAAGTCCGGTCCGAAGGCAAAGGGCAAGGGCAAGGAGAAGGAGGACGAAGAGGTCTCGAGTCCGAGGAAGAAGGAGAAATCCATGAGGAATGAAGACGAAGACGAAGAGGATGACGAAGATGAAGCGGAGCAGGACGAATTGGACGACGACGAAGAGGAAGAGGACGAAGAGGAAGAGGAAGAAAACGGGTCGAAACCTCCTACAGGTCGAACGACGGAATCTTTCAAATACAAGCAGGAGTTCCTGGAGGCTGGAATCGACGCAGACGTTATAAACGCGGAAGGGTTGGGATATTTCAATCTCGGAGCGATTGGGAAGCTCATGAAGTACGGCGATTTCCGTCCTCACAGATGGCATTCGCTAATCTCCCTGTCAACAGTTTCTTCAGCTCAGGCTACGGCGACCGTACCATCCTGGGTTCTCCAGCTCTCTCTGCAGACCTCATCCGTATCCTTCTTGGCATTCTCTGCGAGTTCACAACAGATCTCGTCCACCGTTCCATACTCTTGTGCGAATCAGAGAACAAGGCGCGGGACAGGACGAAAGTGTGGAGACAACGCAGTACTCGTCAGAAAGACAATGTTACTGACAGCAATAACAGCGAGCTGAAAGCCGACTATATCAGGGCGGACGATGTGAAGTTAGCATTGGAGACGATGGGGTTCAAGTTCGAAGAGAGGAAGCTCTACCTTGGGAGAATTATGGGTATGGACGCGACGGAGGAGGATTCGGCTGCCAATACTTTGGAGGGGACAAGAGGAGGTGAATTGCCTGCACTGACTCCTCACCAAGCGCTGTACGGACCGTTCGTCCATTTGCCAGAGGAATACAGGCCCCTGGATGAAAGAGCGCGAAGCCGGGCCTCTGATTCGTCGTCGTCCGCTTCCTCTACAGCGCCTCAAAGAGAAACAAGACATGATGATGAGGGATACAGCGACGAAGAAGAGGAGGGAGAAGGTCAGGAGCTAGCGCAAGAGAACGACGCCCTAGAGTTGGACCATGATTCAGACATCGTGATGGATGGCGAGATGCACGAGGGCACCGACGACGACGATTCCCTCCTCCCTTTTCTCCCAACCCCGTCCGAAGACGAGGAATTTCAGAGGCAGCTGCTAGAAGAGGATGAGCTAGACGAGCTGGACATGATGGAAACAAAGGACTACGAGAAGGAAGCTTGGGATAGGACATTAGTTCCTGCATAATTTCATTTGTATGGAATTAGTTGCATTTTCGTTGGACGTCAATAGCGCATGCAATGTATCATAGGGGTCGATGTCACACTGAATATATACTTATAGATGGTCAGACTACAATTTTCAAAGCTTCGCCACCCTGCCTTCGTTTTCCTCCCTGACCCTGATGACCGCTTTGCCCCATGTCTCTCTTCTCTCCAAGGCTCCCAGCCCTTCGCTCAACTTCTCCAAGGGCCACGTCTCGGTATAGGTCACAGGCTGCACGGTACCCGACGCGAACATGTCCAGAAGCTCTTTCCAAACCACAGGAATACGCGAAGGCTCCTTCTGGGTATATGCGCCCCAATGCAACCCGACCAAGCTGACATTCTTCAAGAGAACGAGGTTCATCGGCACCTTCTCAATCGTGCCTGCAGCGAAACCGATGACAAGGGCGCGCCCTTTCCATGCGATGCACTTGAGCGAGTCGTTGATAAGGCCAACAGGATCGTAAATGACATCCGCGCCCTTTCCACCTGTGATTTTGAGGACCTCTTTCTGCCAACCGGGAGTGGAGTAATTAACCCCATAGTCGGCGCCTCCAAACTTCTTGGCGACTTCGATCTTGGAAGCGGACCCAGCAGCAGCGATGACTTTGGCTCCCAGAGCTACGTGTAGCCCGTAAATAGAATGAAAGTAAGAGTAGATACCAGTATAGGTCACTCACCCTTTGCAATCTGAACAGCAGCAATCCCCACACCCCCAGCGGCAGCGGTTACAAGCACCCACTCACCCTTCTTCAGCTCCGCCCTCCCTACCAACGCCTCATAGCTCGTAGGCCAAGTGACGAACAGCCCGGCGCCTTGGTCGAAACTGATATTATCGGGCAAGGGGATGAGTTTAGCCCATTCGGCGGAGACGACGTCCGCAAACGCTCCCTGCGCAGCTCCAAACACCCGCTGACCGGGCTTGAAAGGGCATCCCTCGGGAATGGGGTGTTTGGAGGAGATGCGGCCTGCGAATTCCGTGCCGAGGACGAAGGGAAGCGGGGGTTTGTTCTGGTATTTGCCTTGAGCTTGAAGGATCTGGAGAGGCAAGGATTGTCGGTAACTCTCGCTTGACGGAGCAGCACGATGATACGTACGTCGAAGAAATTCAATCCTGCACTATACACGTCGACAAGCACTTGTCCAGCGCCTGCCTTGGGCTCAGGAGCGTCCGTCGACAGAGGGATTTTAGAGGGGTGGGCAAGGTCTTTGACGACGAATCCTCTCATATTGTACTGTGGATTGGAGGTGGTTCTGGAGAAAGCACTGTCAGCGAGATGAACGGAGCCACGCCATGAGGATTTAGCATACCAGCAAAGGCCGAAGAGGGGTCCGATAATGCAGGCGACATCGAGTGGAAGGATTATTATACCGCATTCCGCCTAATTTCCGCCCCGGCAAACATTGCTCGCTATTGCCGGTGTGGGGTCGTCGGGTCCTTTCCTCTTCGGGACGGCTGAGAGAACAGGAGACAGAGTTCATGAAAATGCATTTGAATGTATGGAAAATGGTATTACACGTGATTTACTACTGCTCTATTGACTTTCGGAAGAGAGATATAGAAATAGCTAGCAGAAATATGAAAACGATTCGCCGACTCCTTAGCTGAACGCGAAGCCTTCACCACCTTCGTTGATTGCGAGTAGCAACTGCTGCCGAAGCATTTCATAGGACGAGTATTGTGGAAGATCGATCTGGTTGAAGCCTACAGTTTCCGCGTATCAGCAAACACCTTCACCACAAGAGAAAGACGAGGAAGCACTTACAAGTATGTGCCTGAGGAAGCCTGTCATTTTCACCATAAGCCCGATGGATTGAGAACCTCTGTACGCCTTGGACACCTTGGAGCTCAGTGAAGCCGTTCAATGGTACCTTGGATGTCCCCGTTGCAAACGACAACACCTTGGCTCGTTCGTCCCTGTTGAAAGACTTGAGGGCACGCCACCACCAGACAATGTTGGGATCGGTGCTGCTGTAGCCAACGTATTCTGTCGCTGCTCGCCACTCGTCAACGTCAATGTCAGGGGTTCCAGAGATCAGCAACTCGAGCTCTTGCTCATTGAACTGTAGGTAGATGTGGTTAGATACAACCCCTGTATATCATCATGAAGAAAACGTACGATAGTGATGAGATCCTTGGGAATGATCTCGTAGAACCCACTCGACAAATTCTCAATCTGGTCCTTGATGGAAGAATAGAGTCGGTACTGCGCAGAAAGCTGGACAAACTCCCTCTTGTTCTCCTGGGTGACTATAACGCTTTCACCGCCCTCCTTCAGAGGAATGATACGGTTGACACCAAACTGAAATGGGGGTTAGTACTCAATGCACTGAAAGGGGGGAGAGTAACCTTACCTCGTCAGCTTCGACGCTGAAATTCAGGTCGAGGATGGTGGGATCATTCTCCAGAATCCAGCAGAGCGACTTGTAATACTCAGGGTCGACCCACTCCACATCTTTGTAGTCCACGGGCTTGTTCAACAACTGCCGATACAAGCTCCTAGCGAAGTATGCATCAAGCAGGCGTCCGTCGTAGATAGCCTTGCCGATAACGCGTCCAACGAACTTGAAGAACGAGAGATGCTCAGGGTTCACCCAAGAGTTCTTGTTGGGTTGGTAAGTAAGCTTGTCCGCGGCACATGGCTGGAAGAGCGCGTTGTTGGGGTCGAACATCTGCCTTGCAAGAATCTGGAACCACTCTCGTGTCACACCCCCAGCATCGACACCCTCTTCGTCGTAGAACCGGACATTGAGTTTGCCATACTTGATCTGGTCGCCTGACTTCCTCTGCAAGTACTGGAAGCTGTCTTCGAACACCCTCGCTCGGCGAACATTGAGCTGTAGCGTGCCGTGGTGCTCGCGCATATGCGGTCGTCGATGTAGTTGCTGATTGAAGTAGTTGCGCTTGTTGTCGAAATCGAGAACACNGGGGGTTGTTGACCAAAAGCGAGAACGATCCGCTCATCAAAGATGGGTTATTGCGGACCATCAGGTTCAGGACCTTACGGTGGGCATCGGTGAATGAGATGAACAGCTCCTCCATGGATTCCTTGGGCGTGGGCATCGTTGGTGACTTGGGTGAGGTGGCCCCCCGCACTGCCCGAGCGGCGATGGTCGACTGTGCCGTCGAGCCAACATATTTGCAAACTACCATCAGCGACTCGATGAGAGGGAGGAGTACAGTAGCGATATGCTCTGTGTCGGGCTTCTCGCTGATGATCTCTAAGCAACGTCCCAATTTCTTCCAGAGCGTAGAGAATCGGAAGGACTCGTAGATAGCTTGCACCTTCTCGATGTCCTGGATTTTCTCCTTCTCCTTGTCCTTTGCACCGCTTGGCGACGCTTTTGGTGTGTACATATAGTCGATGGTTTTCAAGACTCGAAGGAGCTTAGCCTGGGTAGAAGATGCAGGAGAGAACTTGTTGGCAATGCAACTGGTCATGGCGTCGTCATTTCCGACCTGAAGGGCCCCAGCTAGTTCTTCCAAGTCGCCGATGAGGGTCTGTCCGAATTCTTGAGCCTTCGCCTTCAGTTCCTGGGCAATGACGTCCCGTGCGTCTGGAATGTAAGACAAATGCTGAATGAGAGCAAGGCTTTGTTGGAAGGTTCGACCGGAGCATTCGCCAATGGTGAGGATGTTGACAATGAGGCGGAGGACTGGGTGAGGAATCTGTGGCGGGTTGGCGAGAAGTACTTTCTCCTCAACGGTTTCGATCTTGGGCTCTGATACAGTGGTGCCAGCAGGTGGTGCTTGCGTGGAGGACGCTACTGCTCGAGCAGGGTCAGTAATGAGACGGGCTCTAGAGATACGGTACAAGTTACCTGGTTGTGCGGCAGTCTCGGTCGATTGTGCTTCGCTAGCAGGAGGAGGGGGAGCAGATGCTGCTGCAGGGGCCTCAGAAGGAGGTTCTGCCACGCTGGTCTCTGTTGGTTGGCTAGATCCCTCGATTGAAGGTCCACTTATTGAGGCAGGAGGCTTCGCGTCCTTGAGGCCGGTCAGGGGTCGCGTAACGATGGCCAGAAGGCCGACAACAGATTCCATGATGGCGGGGGTGCGAAGGAGGGGCTGTCTGTCCAACAGGCCAAGGAGGAGTACGATGGGATAGTGCGAGTGGGGAACTTGCTTCTCCTTTCCTTTGCCCTTCTTTGTTGATGATTTGCGAAGGCCGGCAGGGAACTCGTGCTCCGTAAGGAAGAAGAGGGAAGCCAATTCGTTGGAAGTGACAATGTAGCTCAAGGCATCCAGACACTTCTGGGCGATGAGATCCGGGAACGCCTCCATCTGCGACGCTGGCAGAGCGAGTGAAGAGAGATATTCAGGGCCGAGCTTTTGCTTCCCAACGGATTTCGGTGTTTGTGGCTTTGTACTTCGCACGGACATCTGGGCAAAGCTCTTGTCGACAGCAGCGAGGTCTCCCGTCCCGTCCTGAAGAATGCTGAGCAGCAGGTTGAACAATTCGGTCCTGGTTTTTGAGTTTTCGCATAGGTTTACAAGAACCTTAAAGAGCAAAGTTTTTCGCAAGACCTGTGGGAAGAACAGTAAGCGGACAAGAGTTGCAATGCCGGATTTATCCAACAACTGTATGGCATCGTGTTGCGGTCGCGGTTTCGGTGGCTGGGCTTGAGGAGGAATCCGTGGTGGGGCAGATCGAGTAGCAAGATGGCGCCTGGGACCTGGCCCACGGTATTCTTGAACTTCTGCAAGCATATGGGATGGCAGGCTCGCAATAAATCCTTCGTCTTGTTCCATCAAAACTGCTTGTCGAAGCGTTGGATCGAGACTAGCAATGAAGCTAGCTGGATCTATCTCGGCCGGACCTCTGGAGGCAGCAGCGCTTTCTTCAGCTCGTCGCCTTTCTCGCTCCATAGCTTCCTGTTGCAGAATTTCCGCTCTGATATCGGGGGGCAAGGCGTCGAGGAATTCGGTGCTGATCTGTGAGTCCGCTGGCCGCTCAACACGGGCCGCTCTTTGGTCACGAACATGTTGATTCAAGACCTCTTCACGCATGTCGTCAGGGAGGGCAGCGAGGAAGTCGGGATCGATCCCTGTGTCAGTGATATCAACGGGACTGCCGTGGATCATGACTGTGATTCGCTCTGGGGCAGCAGAAGCAGAGGCCTCTGGCTCTTGCTGAGAGGTTGACGCCTCGGGTGAGCCATCGGTCGCCGTCGAGGGTTGCTCTTGGTTGGAATCTTCAGCATCTGCCATCTCAGCGTCGACAGTGTCGGGATTGGATGCTTCTGCCATGACTTGGTCAGCCTGCTCCTCTGTTTCGGAAACGTCTGGTGGGGATTGGGATTCGGCGATGGTTTGAGTCTCTGGGGCCTTAACTTCTTCCTGTTGTTCGACTTGGGGCGCTGTGGGGGAGGTCGATGTAGGTTCCGCATCCATCTGTTCATTGCTGGGAGCCTCTGTTTCTCCCTCCGCCTTCTCTGCCTCCGCCTTGGACTTGGCCTCTTCTTCCTTCCTGGCCTCTTCTTTTTCTCTCTCGGCAGCGATCCGAGCAGCTTCTTCCTCCTCACGAAGTTTCGCTTGTTTGGCGGCCTCGATAGCAGCTGGCAAAAGGGCAAGCGCGACATGGTTGACAAGCTTTCCGATGCGTTCGTTGACAAAGTCGCCGTGAAGAATTTTTGTTTCCTCGATCCACCGTTGAACCGTTGGCAAGGGTTCAAACTCTCGACCATGTCTGTGGCTACTTGGTCGGGGAGCTCGTTCAACTCGGATAGACGCAGAAAATGCTTGACCTCGTCGGAGACCACCGAATGCACTTCGGTTGAGGTTAACAAGAGCAGCACCCGGAACCTCCAATCTGAAGCCATCGGGGAAGAAGCCTGCCGCGCCCTGAGCGATGAGGTGCTGGAAAAATTGACCGGATCCCGGGCCCATGACTTCTTCCAATTGCTGAATGAGTTCGTCAGATCCTGCAGCCCCAGTCACTATGCGCTGCGTATGATGGCGAGAGCTTCGACCATGGTGAGTAGAAGAACGTGGATTGTTTGCAGTGTTGAGGAGAAGGGGGTGCACAGTGGCCTCTGGGGCCGGCGCATTACCGCTGCGAGAGCGTCCAAAGAATTGCGAACCATCGTCTATATCTGGTAATTAGTATCTTCAGCGTTTCAACGAGCACAAAGACGAACCATGTCCGCGAGTTCGTCGTGGAGCAAAGATACCGGCGTCTCGAGGGTTGCCAGCATGTACAAAGGCTTCAGGATTGAAAGCGCTGTCGAAATTGAAGAATCCATGGTCCATCCTATATTCTTCTTCTGATCCAGCATCCGCCTCATCTTCGTGAATGATTTGTATTGGCACTGCTGCAAGAGTCAATTGGTTGTCCTGTCTGATAAGCGATCTTAACACTTACCTCCATTCCCATCTTCTTCATACTCTTCCGCGTTAGCTTCAAGGACACCTTCATCTTCCACCACATCCTGCGAGGTAAATGGAGAATCAGCTAAAGCACAAGCGTCGTCCGTTGATTTGACACACCTCCCACATCATCTCTTCTTCGTCATCACCCCCCTCGTCTTCATCCCCACCTGCACCGACATCATCCTCTTGGTCATCCTCGTCATCATCATGCTCAGGCTCTTCTTCTTCATTCTCTACCAAACCTTCTTCTTCATCATCTTCAACTTCGTCCCAAGCGCTTTCCGAGTTTTCGACATCGTCCTCGTCCCCCAGATCTCCCTCGTCTTCGTCCTCGTCAGTATTAGAAGTATCATCGCTGCCTGTTTCTTCCCCGTAGTCCATTTCTACATCTTCGTCTGTGTCTCCATATTCTTCACCATCCATTTCTTCGTTCTCTGGGTGGCGTCCGTCATCCATCTCCTTCATAACGACAGTGGTGAGAGAGAGCAGCTAAGATGGGACTGTTACAAGACTTACCCCTGCATACATCCCAAGCGCCGAGTTGCGATACAGGTCGACCGTCTCTTCCCGCTCGACGTCAACATCTTCGTCTTCATCTTCAGACGCCGACGATTCGCTGCCGCTGCTTTCACCGTCTTCCTCCTCTTTCAGCTTTGACGAAGATCGGCTCATCTTCATTGCAATCTTGGACCTACGAAAAAGAAGTCAGAAAGAAAAGTATGGCAAGAGTTTTGAATGCCTACAGGTATTGAAGGGGCTTCAGAATTGCAGTGACCAAAGATCGAACATAAGGATAGTTGAGGTCAATTTCCGACAACGCTGTGGTGAGGGTGGAAACGAAGTTCTTCTCCAACATGGTCTTCGACACGTGAGTTGGAACCTCTGCGTTGTTCTTGCGAGGGTTACTGAGGGTGTTGAAGCGAACGGTGAGCAGCCGATTGCAGAGTTCCGCGAGGGCAAGTAGACGGCCGTATTTTGCGTCAAGATTCTCAGAGGCTGGCGGATCCTTGATGGTGCGGCTGATGGTCTCGAGAACGTACTTCCGTACAGATACCAGATCGGCAGAGACCTCTTTGGGGTCGCTATTCGAAGAACTTTCTGCACACAAGGAGATCATGACGGTGATGGCCCAATCGCAAAGCATCATCCTGCTACGGAGCTTGGCCTCGGGTTGAGGGTTGACGGTGCCAAAGGTGACGAGGTCAGTGAGGAAGAATTGCAAGGTTGCTGTCCTGAATCGATTGGTTGCGGTCTCCTTCCCGGGGGTCTGGGTCTTCTTCTTTGGTGAGTATGACAGGAAAGCGACTTTGCATGCATCATAAGAGAGAAGCAGCTCCGAGAGACATTGCATCAGGAAGCAAACGTATTGGAATTTGTCGTGAAGGTCGGTATCTTCCTTCGGATCCGACGCCTTGCTACCTTCCTGCTGAGAGGAGCTGGCGTTTTCCGCAGGGTTGGAGGCAGCTGCAGGGGTGTCACTCGAGGATGGCGCATCTTTTTGAGACGGTGGAACTGTTCGCTCGTTGATAACCTTCATGGTTGTCATGACCTCATTGATTAGAAGATGAACGACCGCTTCAGCCAGTTTCACTGACAAGCTCGGGGTATGGCTTGTAGGAGCGCTATCAACAACCATGTCCGTCGATTCCGGCTTCAGGCCTGTAATGGATTTGACGACGTCCGGCTGGAGGCTGATTTCGGGGCGAGGCGTCTGACCATACGGGGAGCTCAGTTGGCACAATGCCTTGGAGGATTCGATGAAGGCATCAACGTCCCGCAGTGCAATAGAGCTGCAATTCTTGACATAGGTGGAGATCTCGACGATACGTGGGCGAGGCGTGGTGAAGTACCTCTTGATACCGTGCTGCATGATGTTTCGGATGGTGGTCTCGTCTTCTACAAGGTGGCGCAGAATGGTGGCAATATATGAAGATCCTCCGTTCACAGGAGAGGCTCTTAACCTCTGGAAAAGCAAGCCGGGCCCGTTCGCCTCGATGAACTGGTCAGCCAATTCTCTTTGGCGGGTGAAGAGGACAAATAGCCGCAGAACAGAGAGTAGTTCATCCGACTGCAAGTCGTCAAGGGAAAGGAGGCGCAAGCACAGTTTGAAAACAGTGTTGCGGGCCGCAGTTCGAGAAGGACCGACTTGGATGGGCTCGGGGACGACCGGTTCACCTTCTTTGGGGAGTGTGATGGATCTAGGCTCTTCGGCCAGGGTGAAAAGCGCTTCTGTGACGAGGAGATGGGCCGCCAACCACTTCGGGGGGTTTTCAATCGTGATACTTGACAGAAGGGCGAGCAGGTTGTCGAGGAGGACGTTGGTCGTCTCTTGAGAAAGCGGGTTGGGTGGCTCACAAAGAACCAGAGCAAGCAAACGACATCGATTTGCCAAAGGTTGTTCCTGAACGTCGTAGGCCTGAGGCGAGAATGCTTTGATGTCGTCGACGAGGTTTTGAATCGCTTCTTTCTGGTCGGGGCTGCCTTTGGTGAATGCCTTTTGGAGGTCGAACAGAAGTTGGTGGTGTTCGTCGATCAGAAGCAGAGCTTGACGGCTCAGACTCTGGATCAATGGTTTCCTAGCATCATTCAAAGCTGTACGCCATTCTTCTGCTGACCGACCAGGCGGTGTGGCCGGCTCTTCAGTCTTCGACTCTTGTTCAGATGTTTGCTCAGGGCTGGATTCTGGCGGGGGACTTGACGCCTGTGATTCCTGAGGTGGCTCCTGGGGTGGCTCCTGAGGTGGCTCCTGAGATGATTCCTGAGAAGGCTCCTGAGAAGGCTCGGGCGTAGAAGTTTCAGCGGGTCCCTCGTTGGCTTCTGCAGCAATAGGCTCTTCTGCGGGAGGGGTGTTTTCGGCTGGAGGATTTTCGACTGGGGGATTTTCAGCCTCTTGAGTTGCAGGCGTTGGTTCGGGTTGTGGATCTGGTGGCAAGGGGAATGGCTGGTTGACTAATAACTCGGCTGCTGCGTTGACGTTGTTGTGCGTTCGGACAAGGGCCCGTTCAGCTGCTGATCTTGGGAATCCCATGTCTATCAAGACGCGAACTCGATTTTCATCTGGTCCAGGTGGCCGGGGTATGCTTTGAGGAGTTGGAATGCCGGGCATAGCTTCTTGGGACGGATCACTTCCTGATTCTTCTCCTTCACCGCTGACCAGTTCCAGGACGGTCCGAACAATTGCACGGCTGACTCCGGCGGGCGATTGGACCAACCAAGGAGCTGTCCACAGGCCATAGATTGTGGGCAATGCCGCAAGTCGAAGCTTGACGAGGAAATTGTGCGTTTCGAAGTAGTCAGGGTCCGTATCCTTCTTGTCCCGGGTGATGATGAGATGCGCCTGCCCGGACTCCATGGACTTTGACGAGACGATGGGATGAAGGAGATGCAAGGCGACCTTCAGCCCACCAAACGAATGGACCAGCTCTTTCTTTTCCTGATCTGTACGGTCGTCTTGACTCTTCTCGGAGATCTCAGCAATTCGTGAGCTAAACAAGTCGCATACTTTGAAGAGGGCATCAAGGCCACCAGCTCGATAGAACGACCACATTGCCACGGTGTGGAGGGCCACCGTCGTCGAGCGATCTGTACAACGTCAATAGAGTGTCTCGTTATCGTAGACTTTGACGTACCGTCTGTGAGGAGAGTAGAAAAGAGGCCAAGGATAATGGTGTAGTACGTCAAGAGCAACGAGACATTTCCATCGGTTTCTGCGGACTCCTTCAAGCTTGTGATGTTGGCAATGTCAGCCTCCTTGAATTGAAGATGCTTCATCATTATGTCCGAAATCAACTTCGTGGTGTCGAGGACCTGCTTCTTGTGCACTGAGTCGACATTTCTGCGGGCATGGCATGTCTTGACGATAGCTTTCAACTTGTTAGAACGCAAGCGTGAATCGAGGAAGGGGCGCCTCACCTTGATAGAAGGGGGAAAGCGCATTGGGAATCCCATGAGTGAGGTGCTTGAGTGCAGCTGCATTCTGGAATCTTGGCTCCGATGATCCCACAGTCGGTTTCTTCGCTGCTGGTGGAGCTGCACCTAGTTCCGGCTGCACCCCATTTTGCGCAGAAGAGCCAGGAGCATTCGACGTTTCGGCTTGCTCTGGCGTGTCACCTTCTAGAGGCAAAGGAGTAATGTCGCCTGGAAGCGAAAAGCTTTCCGGCTCGAACCCTTTGGATTCCAGACCCGCATTCAATACGATATTTTCCCAAATGCTTGCACGATGAAGGGCGCCTAGATCCATGATGGCCTGTGAAGGCATACTGCCCATCAGAAGTTGTAGCAATCCCACAGAGGATGATCGTCCATTAGCATAGCCAGACGCTGAGAAAACGTCTGCGAGCAATGTGGCCCGAATATGGAGGGTGACCAAACGTCTGAACTTCAAATTTGCAGTTTCCTCCTCAGCATCTAGTATTGGGGTGATTAGAAAGGGAACAAAATCATGCGGCGCGAAATACGTACCAGAAGTATCCACCAATGAAAGAAGTTGCGACTCAGAAGGAGGGGAAACCCAGAAATCTTCAGTGTCCTTCAGAGAAGTTTGAAGCAGTTTCGAGAGATGCTGCACGGTCTCGTTGGTTGCCACCTCAGTCAAGGTGCGCATTACTTGAACCAAAGAATCGGAAGCAACACTATTTGCGAAATCATAGGGCAGGCAGGGAAGGCTCGTGATGTTACCGATACGAATGAGGCCCTCAGCGGTGGTGATGAAATCCTTGCAGTGGGCTGGGTGTTGGAAAAGGCCTTCTAGGAACTATGGAAGTGTTAGCCTTGTGCATGTTTGGAAAGCATGAATCACTTACTCTTCCGAGGACGTCGAGATAGGACACGATGGTATTGTCGTGGGACTTGGATGGGTTCTCTTCTTCACTGCTTTGCTCTTCCTCGGCACTTGGAGCCGCCGGTGCGGGACTGTCAGATATATCCTTCGAGGCAGCACCTTCTTCATCGACGTCCATGGCAGCATCATTTTCTGACGACGCGGGGATGGGTGTGAGGTGATACCAATGCAGGATGTCGGAAGGCACCACATATGCTCTTCCAAGCTCTTCAATGCGGCTCAACGTCGATTTCAATGCTTCAAAGACAGGGGCTTTGAGGGTAGGATGGTGTCGAATGAGCTCATCGATGGCGGTACCAATGAGGACAGCATTCTCCTTGTCAATCAACACTTTCAGATGTCGCTCGGAAGTGAACAGAGAGAAGATGGCGGGAATGATACTCGGGCGTCTCGCTAATTGGGTCTGCCCAACTTCGTTCAAGCAAAGGGCACCAATGGCGTTGGGGATTGATTGAATGACCTACGCGATGCTCGTCAGCCCAGGCAGAAGGGTGGTCGGTTTCCAAACTTACTTCGATAGATGGCTCAATGCCCGTCTCGATGGCGCTGTAGAACGTCTCTGGCAGTCCATTCTCTTGGATGATGGTCAAGGAAGTAGGCTCGTTGTGAACGAAGGTAGACATGATATTGATGGCTAGTCATTGAGCTCCATCGTTAGACCATGAAATCGGATGGCGGGAGTATACTTACCGAAGGGTAAAATGCTGGGGCCAAACAAACCCCGATACTCGATGATCTTCTTTACTGATTTGAGGAGCGACATGTTGACCAAATTTCTTAATCCCTCAGCTGTGCCCGCCGACTGCATCATTCGGTGCATGGAACGTAGAATGTGCTTCAGAACGGCCACGCGAGATACTGGCAAGGGAACTGAAATCCCAGTTGGAGCAGAATGCAATAGGGTGATCACGATTGTGGACACTCACCAGTAGACGATCCAACCTCTTTGGCACTCGGGGAACTTCCGTATTGCTCTATGTCAGAGTCGATCTCGTACTTGAGCAGGCTTATGAGTAATGCTCGAGGCAGAAAAGAGAGATGTAGCGTACCTCGATTCTGTCGACGATGACATCCACACCATGGGCAGCGCAGAACATGTGGAAACCATTCGTATAGCTATACAGCACGTTGTCGAGCAACTGCATGGTCTTGGAAATAGTGGCCAGTCGATTCGGTGCCTTGTTTTCGACCAATTGAATCAGGAGCGGGATGAGCCCGGCGCCTACAACCATGTTCACACCCGAAGCGTGGGATACGATGAAGGTCATGAAACCGAGGAGGGCGTCGATGAATGATTGGGGAATAGTAGATTCAGGGCTGGCAATATCGTTCACCGTCTTGCGGAACAAACCCATCAGAATCCCATGGTTAACGGCGGCGTTCACCGCTGTTAGAACCTCTTGCATTCTGCTGCGGTACCGAGAGAGGGCGTCTAATGTGGCGATAGCTGCTGTTTGAACAGAGATTGGTACACCGTTGTCGACTTGAAGAAGTTCGGCGATATGGTTTGTCAAATCAGGTTCGTAAACAAACAGAGTTGACGTTGCTTGGGGCTCGGGGTGTGTATGGCTGTAGATCGCAATGGCCAATAGACGCGCAATCAGAAGCTTCTCTCGCTCAGCCCGCCGGTCCTTGGCCAATGAACTCGCGACTCGGATCCTGCACAAGACCTCATATTTCTGATCATCAGGGATAGAGTATTTCTCGAGTGCATCGGCTAGGACCTCCATCGCTGGTTTCGCAGAGACCGTCTGTTCGTCAATGGCGACGTTGACGACTCCGGCAGAAGAGGGAGCGGATGCTCCCTTGCGAGGAGTTTCTGGCACTGGCGGCACCGGCTCTACTTGCTCCTTCTCTCCTTTGTCTGTC
This sequence comes from Candolleomyces eurysporus, assembly GCA_027579435.1. NCBI lineage: Eukaryota > Fungi > Basidiomycota > Agaricomycetes > Agaricales > Psathyrellaceae > Candolleomyces > Candolleomyces eurysporus. The sequence continues at coordinate 145,064 of JANBPK010001194.1, forward strand.
CGATAAAAGGTAACATTGACCTCCCGCGCCTCACTAGGCAAGCCTTCCAGCTCCACCTCGCTCTTTGCAGAGACCAAGTCGACGAGGGAGGTCCCGCATTCACGGAGGTGAGGCCACTTTTTGGCCAGGGACTGTAGGCGATTTGAAGAGAGGCTCAGCGCGTGCGATACAGCGGGCTGAGCAGAGTATTGTTGGGACGGTCTGAGGAGGAGATTGAGGGCGAGGATCAGGACATCCAAATCGGAGGTGAATAGCAAGCTGTTTAGACGCTGCACGCAGAAAAATGTCAGTCTCAAGAAAGATGATGAGAAAGCTCCAAACTCACGTCGTAAGAGTTGAAAGTTTTTCGATTTGTCGAGTTCTCCATCAACAGGCGTTCAAATCGAAGGATCTCGGATACTCGGCGTTTCGATTCATCGGTGAAAGGGCGAAGCTGGAGCTTGTCCAATTCATATTCTTTGATAATGTCTTCAAGAATGGAGTCAAGCTTGTTCAAGACCTTGATCCAGGCGTTAAGATCTGACCGGGGCCATTTCCAAGTATCGACCTCCGCTAGAACAGTGGTGACCTCTTTGGTGGGTGCGTCGGCGAGTCTCTTGATAAATTCTGCTAGCTGCGGGGGCTGTTACGGGGATGTTAAAACTCTGCAAAGGTCCTCGGNAAAAAACGACGAGAATCGCGTACAGGCGTTACCGGCTTCTTTGATTTGTGAACGATCTTCATGTTCCTCGACGATGTCGGGGACAATGGAAGAGATAAGACTGGTAGTCGTGGGGACTCTCCTCTTCAAAGAGTCTTAAAAAGCGATTATTGAGGAGGTAGAGGATCGAGAGGGACAGCTGGCAGACAGGTGTCTTGTCTCTGGAGGCTCTGGAAGAGGAACGGTTCTGCGGCAGCGAACCTGAAAGCTGACGCAACGGGCGTGACACGCCTGTCACACTTGCCAAAAAAGGAATGCCATTAAGGCCCTGGCCAAAGCTCGCCAACGCGACTCACGACACTCACTTGACCCAACGACCTTCGCCACCGAGAGCTCTTTACGCGTTCGTTCTACTCATTTGACGTGTCTATAATATGGCAAAACGAAAGGCTATCGTTTCTGAAGACGAAAGTGTAGCCTACTCTGAGGAAGAGTCTGAGGCTATTCTCTCCGAGTCCGACTCTGACGAGCCTCAACCAAAATCCAAGGGCAAGGGCAAGGGATCCCAGGCAAAGAAGCCATCAATCAAGGTGAAGTCTGCCAGGCTATCCTCCGGGTATCATACTGACGATATATCAGAAACCGAAGTATAAGAAATCAGTATCAGAAGACGAGGAAGCAGAGGAAGAGCAGCCAATTGTCAAGAAACCGAAGCGCGAGGTGTGCTGCAAAAACCCGTTTTCCTTCTTTAACTCGACTAACATCTTTCAGGAGAAGAAGAAAGCTTCTTCCTCCTCTGGCACTGCGACAGTACTCAAAAACTCGGAAGGCGAGAAATACATCGACCTCGGGAAGAAGAAACACGCCACCGTACGAACCTTCAAGGGGATGAAACTGATCGACATCAGGGAATACTACAACGCCGGAGGAGAAGACAAGCCTGGCAAGAAGGGAATAAGTTTGACTTTGGACCAGGTCAGTTGAATGCTTCTACATGCATTCGTCCCTCTCTAACAACCTACCAGTGGAATACTCTGATTGCTGCCTCCGACACCATCGACCAGTTGCTCCAAGACATCAAGGCTACCTGACCCGCTCGCTCTCGCTTGACTGCTACCTTGTACCAAAATATACCATGTGTATTATATGTAGATGATATCCTCTTGCTGCCCAGTAATAAACCTAATCTCAGATCATATCAACAACAAGTCGCTAGGGTGTCGACGTTTGAGCGGGCGGTAGACCAGCTGCAGCGTCATGAGCCCCCTGCAAACCCTTTTGCCACAGACCCCGCACCCAGGCAGCTCTTTGGACCTTCCAGCCTTGGAAGTCTAGGTAGGCCTCGAAGACAAGGAATTTTAGATACATGAGCTCGTATTTCCTACAAAACCTTATCAATGCTGCTGCAAAAGGCATTGTGAATTAAGAACGTACCACCAAGACGAGAACCAATCTCTGAACAATGACAACGAAAGTAGCCCTCGAGTGCGAACAGTCTCGCTCAACCGTCTCTTGTCATCCTGCCAGACTGCCCAAACACAGAACTTGGCATTCTCAATAAACACTCTCACATTGGAGTGAGTGGTCATCAGAGAATGATCCAAACCCCTGTCACTGGATGAGCACGGAACATTTTATGCCATACATCAGGGCGCTATGCCTCACCTTGTCAAGTCATTAAGCTTCAACACCATGATGACGCGCCTGGGTATCCGTCTCAGCACATCGAATACGGAGACCAATAAGCCCTCCTGATTAGCCACCGCATTCCGGATGGCCTCCATCTCTGCTTCCGACTGTCGATCCAAGTCTATCATACTTGAAGCCCGATTGAAAGTACTGCCTTCCAGTTGCTCCTCTTCCCATGAGCCTTCGAGTGCGGCTCTGCCTGTTAGAGCAGCTTCGAAAACAGGATACTATAGAGTTTTCGTATTAGAATGTTAGATGAAATTATGTTTAAACAAAAGAAACTTACAAGTTCTGGCCCGATATTCCCAACCAGTTGTGCATACTTCCGCCTCCTTTCGATGACTTCCGGGGACGCTGGCTCCATCAGCGACAACCAAAGCTTGCTATAATTGACTCTGAGCTCTGGGTCCAAGTCGAAATATAGGCCGTGATCCAAGAGAACGATTTCGAAATTGTACGGAGACTTTGATTTCGGGGGAGCGGGTCGAATGAGAAGATTGCCTGCCTAAAAGTCAGTTTTGTTGCATTTTCATGTCCTATAAATAGGCCGTACCGGGATGAGGATCCTGTTAAGAGCGACGTAAATCTACGAAGCCCTGTTTCAAAGCTGCGATGAAGCACTTACAGCATGGAACCATCCATTATTGAAAACCATCTGACTGAATATCCTTGAGAGCTCAACGGCAACCTTGTTCCTATCGATATCGTGATCCGCAAGGTATTTGAGGTCGTCCACTCTTGCACCTTGTATAAACTCCATGATGAGGACGCGTTTCTTCGCCGTGATCACTTCCGGGATATACATTGATGTCTTCGTATCAGCAAAATCCGCCATTGCCCTTTCTGCGTTCCTGGCTTCGTGAACAAAGTCCATCTCCTTGGGCAAATTCGTTCTCATTGCCTCCTACAAATGAATGAGCCACGAAGACTCTGAAGCCAAACCGAACCAGCTCACCGCTAACCACGAGAACTCGAATTCGGGGAACCAGTACTTCAACCAGCCTGCAAAAGCAGGGGTCGTCAACACCCCATTTCCGCAGGAAAAAAAAAGGATAGAGTACATACCAAGCGTAACATCCACCATCTCCATATCGACATCACAAAACTCGGCCAGATGGGGGTGCTGCAACTTCACCGCGACCTTCCTCCCCGACGGACGATGGTGCCCGACATGCACCTGCGCCAGACTCGCAACGCCAATCGGATTCGGGTCAAAGTCATCGAACAACTCCGAGATACCCATCCCCATGTCCGAGATAAAGAGCTTCTCGAGGTCCTCCAGCGAAGTCGGCTCGCACTGGTCCTGCAGGGGCCTCATCCCGTCTCTCCACTCCTTCGGCAGCATAATCAGCGAGGCCATATGCTGGCCTATTTTTATGAATACACCTATACGCCCCAAACCGATTGATACGTTAGGAAAAAAAGAGAGGTACGTTCGGAGCAGACGGAAGAGGAAAAAAATGTATCCACGCACCTCCGTTCGCAAGCAGCGCCTTCAACACCCTCCTCGCGCTCCTCGTATGGCACTCCGACCAAGCCCGCTCCTCCGCCTGCTTGCTTTCATAGTTCTTCGACATCATAATCTTGTAGTCGACAGCCCCAGCAATCGCAGCCTCTGTTACACCAGCCGTCCGGACATTGACATGACGTTCCAGTCAGCATATCATCATCGGGGACGACGGAATGGCGTCATGGACTCACCGCCGACTCTCGAGCACCGCACAACAGCGAGCACGGTATGCCTGAACGGTTGGTTGGTCTCGTACCCGACGATCCCAGCAGCCGCCAACACAGCCGCACAAGAGGGGTAGAACACCCATGGGTTCCTCCACCAAGTCCGGGTGGTGGTGGTGGTGCCAGAAAGTTTGCGGGGGACGTGGTGCGGGTGTGCCGGGTTCCTAAACGTTCTTCTGCGTCCGATATTCAGGAGCTGTTGGTGTGAAGAGGAAGAGGAAGGCGACCAGGCATGGCACGTCCGGTGGAACCACCGGTTCAGCAGCAGTGGTGGGTGTTTAAAGGTGGGGGACATGGTCGCGCTCCATCACAAAATTCCGAGAGGGTGCTGAGCGTCCCCGGCTATTTCTCTCTGATCTCTGATCGGACTCAAAAAACCCCAACCTCAACCTCCGAAGACTTCACGTTCTCTCGTTCACTTCTGACAACGGGCATTTCGTTGGCAAGGCACTGTAAAACCCCTGTGATATCAAGCAGATCTACGATAGATAAATAAATAGGACAGCTAGTATATATGGTTTGGCTAAGTGAGATATAATGTATGTAGGTTGTTCTTGGAATTGAATGCATTGAAATCCGTCGTAAATCTACTCTGCGTGTGTCACAACAAGGAACCAAAAAATCTAAACAATCACAACAGATCACCGACTGTCGCCCGACCTGGTGCTCCCCCGCTTGAGCGTCGACATGAACGAGTTGGCGAAAGATGACCGCTGGGTGGACCCTGCGTCTTCGCTTTGGTGCACGGCTTCGGCGTATCTAGGGGACGGTTGGGCTCGGGTGTTGCTGAGCAAAACAAAGATGGACTTACAATAGCTTGTACCGTACGAGTTCTTCTTCCAACTCTTCGTTCTTTAACCGTTGTTTGACGAGTTCATTCTGGTAGACATGAATCAGTAATCAGGAACAAGTACGTAGGGCGGGGCGCACTTACCAAAAGGTCGACATGATCAGTGTTCAACTGAGCAAGGTTCGACTCGAGGGATTTTCTAGAATAATGTTACTCAGCACACACACACACGGATAAATTATAGTTTCACTCACACTTGCTGACCCAACTGCCGATTCGTTGTTTTCAAGTCATCAATCATCTGGTTATGCTTATTTGTTTCCCGCTAGACAGATCAAAAGAATGTGTCTGAGCTCAAAACACTGGGTGAGTGGGGAGAAAGATTGGCTTACCATGAGGTCTTCATATTCATGTCGATAACAATCAAGCATAAACGGAGTAATCTGCACCGACACCGCATCATGCACAAACGCATTCACGTTATGCCTGGGTTTATCTTCGTCCCCTTCTTCAGATGGTAGCTGTTGTATTTGACCGATCGTTAGTTCCTGAGAGATGGCGGGGGGAAGGCAGCGGGCGAGCGACGAACCTTGTACGCGTCCAAAAGTTTAGTATTGAGAAACGCCAAAATCTCGTCAAACTTCATTTTTAGCAACCTTTCCTCGTTCTTCCTTAATAGTTGGATACTGAAGCTGAATATAGCCTCGATGCCGTTTGCAAGACAGCTGTCGTATATTCGGAAAACCACATCCAAGGGGAACCTGTAGCGCAAAGTGTAAGGGTAAGAGAGGTTGGTAGTAAAGGACTACCTACCGATAGCTGAACATAGTCAAGAACCACTGCGAGCAGTACATTGTTGACTTGATTCCTTGTCGAAGGAAATGAACGTGCAGCACTGGTAGTAGTTCTTCAACGAGTCGATCAAACTAGACGGAAGTGGTTGGTTGAGCGCGACTGAATGTGGGATATCAACTGACTGACCTGGAACTATGGGACCAATATTAGATCTCGTTCATGTCAGCGAAAGTTACGTAGGACTTACCAAGCGCATCTGTAGCTTGGGCATTTCTGGAAGAAAGTGGCCTCTCAAATCGTAGATGTGCATCAGCTTTACCAGTAGCGAGAACGCTTCTTCATCTGGCATCTGAACGACGGGATGAGAATATAGTGGGCCAACAAGGCGAGTGTTACGCACATTTAAAAGTAGAATGGCTACAACGAATGGCAGTCCTTGACAATAACCGACTTGGGGATCGTACAGCGAATAGGCCTTGAGGACATTGAAAAGATTCTCCTGACCGATGCCCTGTCCATCATTGAAGAAAGCATGATGGGGAAACGTTCTATATCAAACGTGTCACCAAACTTGTCATGGTATGAATCAAGCGCACATACCGACCCAAATCCCGTGTGATAGCCTTTTCATGAATGCTGGACTCCTTTAAGAGTTTGAGATAGGTCGCTTCGAGTTCTGCATCCTTCGAGGCTGCCCTTGACGGAAGGATAAGTGATCACCGTCCAACCGGAGGCATCGCAAACTTACATGTGCTGCCACATCATGCCACGGAGTGTTCCAGGGATACCCCTTGCAATAGCTTGAGCGAGCTCCTGTGGGCGCTCGGCGGCGAAGCCCTGGTAGTCTTGCACTTGTGAGGTTGGGCGGGATTCAGCGGGAGAGCATCAACGTACCAGATATCACTACACCCCAGAAATCTAAACATTCTTGAGTTACTTTTTTCCGACAAGAAAGGGAGAAGGCGGCTCACCCCAGTCAATGGCAGCATCGACTCCATGGGCATTGGACAGCTCTTGCTCTTCCTTCTGAAGCCTGGCAAACTCTTCCTGAAGCTTTTGTTGGCCGTCGACGCTCAGACGGACAGAGTTTCTGTACGAGCCGATGCTGCCCTGAGAGTCGCGGTTGATCTGGTGGCTCGACCGGATGGTCGTCGTCGAGGTCGTCTTCTTGTGCAGCTTGAGAGGTGGGTCATCGAGGGCTATCGAGAAGGAGGTGCTTGCAGTGCTGATCGGCCTTCCGTTGATGTTCGGTTCGGGGGCAGATGGCAGGGCTGAACGTGAGAGACTCTCTGGCAAAGTGTCGTCAGAGGGGGGTTCTGGTGCGACGTTCAGAGGCCTGGCTGTCATGAGCTGAGGCGACGAGGTGTCATCATCGTCATCATCCAGCGCGACATCGTTGAAGCTGGCGGAGGAGGCGATGGAGTCTCGCTCNGGGGGGCTCTGGACGGTGGGCGAGCTGGTGGCAGAGTCTGGCTGGAAGGCGTTGACCTGGGGCGAGCGCAGGGCGTCGAGGGGCGGGGGGACGGTGACTTGGAAGCCAGACTTGGTAAGGCTCATGGTCGGGCTGGTGACAGGTGCATGGATGGGGTATGCAGACAGGGTCCGAGGCGGCTAGTTTTGAAAAGAGCTGGAGTCAGCACTGGGCGTTTGCTTTGCTGTTGTTATGTTGTGATGCAGGCGTCCGTCGACTCCATGGTTTCTCCAGACGTCCATTCATTCGTGTCCGTATCGTACATGTATCTATGGGACCCTAATATTAAATCGAGTCCATCGATGTTGTGAGCCAGGCTCTGTGTGCCCGTTTAGGCAGATATGGGGCAAATCCACGCCACGTGTTGGAGCTAGTCCGCAACTGTCTTCAAATTTGGTCTCTCCCTTCACCTCAGCTCTGCGAGTTGCCTTTTCATTACCCGCTTTTCCTTCTTCCCCTTTCTCCGCCTGGTTCGTCGTCCTCCACCCCCCTCCCTCCCGCCCCCGCTGACCCCCGCAGATCCTCCC